>VWZZ01014461.1:1252-44402 GCA_013399095.1 Psophia crepitans | reverse complement strand
TGTGGTACTTAGGGACATGGTTTAGTGGGTAATAGGAGGTGGGGGGATGGTTGGCCCAGGTGATCCTTGAGGTCTCTTCCAACCTTAATGATTCTACGATTTGCAGAATAGCCCCTCTGAAATATCCAGTCCTCAGCCCGTCCCCCTCAGGCATCCCACAGAGGGATCCATAATCCAGCATGACCTGCATAGAGCCAGGGGAAACTGTCCATAGAGCACCTCCTGGGCTGGGTACCTCCATACCGATACGGGGCTGGGTGGGTAATGGTGAGCAGATGTGTGGTGACTCACAAAGCTCCTCAACACAACCAGCTTCAAACCTTGTGAGACTCCTTGCAGCATAACCCCTAAGCCATTAGATTTCTTTTATACTAAAGCAGCGTGTAATATATAATTGATACTGGTTATTACTGGTACACTCCTTGTAATGAAATTTTAATGCTAGGGACAACTTTGTGTGTGCCTATATGTATGTAATATATAGCTGTCTCTTCATGCTGTTAAGTACAGGTGCTCAGTGTTTGTTCTGGCAACCAAGTTTTCTCAACATTGATGAGGTCAACCCCATATTTTGCTGGTGCCAGTATTCCCACTGAGGCCAAGGGTCTAAGTCTTGAAGTGGACTCCATTGCCAACCCATGTTAAAATACGGCTCCATGTGATACAGAAGAGTTACCCACAGCAGGCCCTTCCCTTGTGCGCTGGGAATTTGGCTGCCCATAAGCAACATCTCCATCACCTTTGGACCCCATTAGGAGCAACCTCAGCTGGTAGCAGCAAGCTCTCACCCCCCAGCAAGCTGCCTTTTAGTAAGTTGAGCGGTTTGGACCCCTGTGGTGTAAAACAGCGTGCTTTTCTCTTGACGCTGATAAAGTGGTCTTGCAAATGAATTCCAGATGGACAATGCGATGTTTTGGTTTTTTTCCTTCCCCCCCCTCCCCCCTTTGTCTTCCCATTGAATGATTGACGTTCTCCAAAGATCACAAAACGCTTGATCTCATGGCAATAATTAGCTGCAGGGGCCTAATTAACTCCATCTCCAATGGTCCAAGGATCACACTGAGCTGTGTTTTCCCCTCCGTTGATTTGTTTCCATAGGCCAAGGCAGGCAGCAGTATGTATAACTCCCTCATTGCTGGTGTCCAACACTGAGCCCTACCCAGAAAGCAGAGGGATCTTGCCTGGAGATCAAATCTGCCCAAATTAATGGGAATGAGGAAGATACATCATCGTACCCTCTCCCATACCCATGTCTTTATGCCGATTACAGATGTCACCTCCCTTTCAGCGTGCTCTAGTCTTACCCTTTCCTGTCCCTGTGTTAGCTATAGCAGAGTTCAAAATGGTGTCACAGATTTCCGGCCAAGTAAAGTGAACCAGAAAGGGGGGTTTCCCAAACTCACTGCCATGAATTTTTCAAAAGGTACAAGTTTCAACTCAAACTTGGTTAGGGCTGTCCATCCCACTTGAACTCACTGATGTCTTCTGCAAGAGTAAGATTGTGGGATGGTTTTTTTCTTGAGAAGAGGAGGATGAAATATGTGCCCTCTCTTTGCCCGCTGCCCTTTCTCTATTCTGCCCAGGTGACTATTTTTTGTGGGGATTTAAGGTTGGGACCACATAGGACAAGCTATCAGTGTTCTCTCTGTGTAGCAGCTGGTCCTGGGTGGTCTTTAGGACTCATATGGTGGGACAGTTTGGGACAGCACTTGTTGGTCTAGGCCAAAACTGTGCCAAGGACTATGCTGGCAGAGTCCTTCCTACACCTTGCTGGTCACTGGTGCCAAGGACTGGGATGGGGAAAAGACCTGCAAGATTTGGGCATTTCCTCAACTGTTTCCTCATGCTCCAGCTTACAGGGCTGCCATGTTTCCCAGTCATTAGCAATACAACTAAATGAGTTGTGCTTATTTTGGGGAGCGCAGTCCTTGCTTTCTCCTCCCTGCCCTCACTCTTGGTTCACAACTGCTCAGCAGAGATGTGCAGAGCTGATGATTGCTCCAGCCAACTTGCATACCCCCTCTATCCCTGGAGTCTTCTTCATGGTCCCTTTTCCACCTACACTAACCGAAATCCTCCTTGTTCTTTGGTCCCACTGTCCTAGGCGTAGCCCTTGCTCGCTGCAGACACTCTTAGCAGTGTCCGTAGAAGTGGCTTCATGCCCTTGGTGGCTGTTTAGCCAAAGTATCTGGCATTTGAATCTGTGCCCTGGAGCAGAGGGCATGCAACTGGAATGGTGTTATGTGGGGCACCATCTCATTTCTCTCCATGAAAGTCACTACTGCTGCTTTGGGCACCTGCCCTGACATCAGCCGGGGTATCGATGAATTGAAAGCACTGCCAGCAATGAGGAGATGTGCTCAGGTTTCCACAGGCCCTGCTGCAGCTGAGTCACAGAATCACAGAATCACAGAGGTTGGAAGGGACCTCGAAAGATCATCTAGTCCAACCCCCCTGCCAAGGCAGGACCACCTAGAGCACATCACTCAGGAATGTGTCCAGTCAGGATTTGAACGTCTCCAGAGAAGGAGACTCCACAACCTCTCTGGGCAGCCTGTTCCAGTGCTCTGTCACCCTCATGGTGAAAAAGTTTTTCCTTATATTAACCCGGAACCTCCTATGCTCCAGCTTGCACCCGCTGCCCCTTGTCCTGTCACTTAATGAGACCGAGAAGAGCCTTGCTCCATCTTCCTGACACTCACCCTTAACATATTTATAAAGATTGATGAGGTCATCCCTCAGTCTCCTCCAAGCT
The DNA here is from genome assembly GCA_013399095.1 of Psophia crepitans. Lineage (NCBI taxonomy): Eukaryota > Metazoa > Chordata > Aves > Gruiformes > Psophiidae > Psophia > Psophia crepitans. The sequence goes on along the minus strand of VWZZ01014461.1, from coordinate 41,647 downwards.
AAAGACACCCATCTCCCTCAGCTTTTCCCGACACATGGGATTCTTCTTTCCCAGATGCAAGACCCTACACTTGTCCTTGTTGAATTTCATCAAGTTCCTCCCCGCCCAGCTCTCCAGCCTGTCCAGGTCTCCCTGAATGGCAGCACAACCCTCTGGCGTGTCAGCCACTCCAGTTTAGTGTCATCAGCAAACTTGCTGAGTGATTGACTATTGTAAGGTGTAAATGAAACAGAGCCAGGACACAAGGACTGGGGCTCAATCTTCTCTACCCTTACGCTCCCACCACCATCCCTAGTTCCATTTTAGCGCTGGCCAACTCAGACGTATCCAAACCATCCCCGCACAGCTCAGGAGTTGGCATGGGCCAGGGACCATTCCCAACAGGCGGCTGGGATGCAGCTACCCTGCTTAGGAGGGTGAGAATGATTAATAGTGGAGGCATGGCCAGTCCTCAGGGCTGGAGACCAGGATCCAGCATGGGTTTGTTCTGTTGTGGAGGTGTAGCCTCAGCATCAGCTCTGGCCCCGAGCACTGCAAGGGTTTTACCATTTTGCCTTTCCGCATCCCAGCTGCTCTCAGCGGCCATCTCTTCTGACAGCCTTTCCTAGGAGCTGGGTGAAGGAGACAATCCCCAGGCTTCTTTTCACTCCAGGATTCAACTGCAATTTGGAGCTTCCTCCAGGCACCCAGCCCAAGGGTGTTGGCTTGATGGTGGCCCCGCAAAATCCCTTGTAGGATACACATGCACCACAGGCTGTGGTTTGCGCTGGGGTGGGTGAGTGCTGCATCATGGAGAGGCTCATGTGAGCCAACCGTTGTCACGGTAACGAGAGAGTTGATGCGGAGGCAGAGAGGGGATGCCAGAATGCGGAGGATTCCGGGAGGCAGGGGGGCCAAGGGGCTCTCCCGTCATCCCTCAATGCAGAGATCCCCCCGAGGTAGAGACATCTCGCTGCTGCTTTCCACACTGGGGCTCCGCAGCTTGCCGGCTTGGCTCCTCCCCACCGGTGAGGATGAAGTTGATGGATCTGTCTGCACTATTCCTCCCTGAGTCAACCCGTTCCTCCCTGTAGCACCAAAAGAAAAAAAAAAGAAAAAAAAGAGCATGGTTTTGGTGAGGAAAGAAATAGGATCCAGAGGTGAATGAAGGAATAACACCGAACTCCCACCATCCCTGTCCCCAAAATTCCTGCATTGCAGTATGGCACGAGAAGGCACCAATGTAACAGCATCATTTGTCAACATCTGAATACTTCAAGGCAAACATGGTGCCCCCTTCCTCTGCCTTCCCCAGAAAACAGCCTGGTCCCCACCTTGCCACTCGTCAGGGAGCTCTGAGAGGTGGCACACCATGGAGGTGATGCAGGACCACCGGCATGGCGCAGGACACAACCCTGGTGCAGGGGCCTCCATCACGTTGCTATCCTTCTCCGCATCCCTGTTGGCCATCCCAATGTTTGACAGTTTCCCCCAGGAAGATTGGAGGGAGGTCACCAAAGGCCACATCTGGCCTCTTGCTGCAGTTCAAGAGTGACAATGGCAGGGAGCTGAGGTTTGCATGTGGACATCGGGACGTTCGGAGAGAAAGCTGCAGTGCAGCCATGGGTGCAGCCGTGGGAACAAGACTCTGGGGAGTCTTCTGGGCTGTGCTCACTCCCAGGTTGGGCCCTGACTGGGTCTGGGCCAGTATGAGTTGTGCCAAGGACCATTTTAGCAGTTTTAGCGGAATGGTCAAGTCCCAGTAGCATGACAGCATTTAACTCATGATTCTAGATGAAGCCATGGTGACCTTGACTCTTGCCATACGGCTAGGGTGGAGGAGCAGGCACCTAAAGGTAGAATCCACACTCTTCAGCAAGATCCCACCCCTCAGCCCAGCTTCTCCAGATCTTCGCATACCTTCGTTGTCATGCTGAGGATGTTCCCATTGCTTTCCATGAATTTATGAGGGAAGGGTGCTGAAACCTGCAAGTGGGCCTTTACCAAAAGGCGAAGTGAGGGAATTGCATTTATTAGTTGAGTGTTGTTGAGACCACCATGAGGAAATGAAGTTACAAGATCTTTCTGTATCACTGTGGAGTTGAAAGTCCTCACGACAGGGACTGGGTGGAAAAGAAGGTGCCTCAGCAGTGGGAGGTTTACTGCTGTGTTTTCCTAGCCGCTTCATGAAGAGTAGCACAAGCTCTTACTTGTAGGCACAACTCAAGATCTCATCCAACTCAAAGAATGAATTCCCATCTGGGCTTGGGATGAGTATTTCACCATCACCAGCATGAGCCCTGGTTTATCCTTCTAAATATTAGGTGCTAACCTGAGCCTTCGGTTGTATGCCTGTATTTGGGCAGGATAAATCCAAGCCAAGGCAGTGGGGGTCACTAACATTAATTTTGTTAATGCATGAGATCATTGGTTTTGCCCCTCTAGATGGCCTACAGCCTGGCACAACCCCAGCTACAGCCAAAGCAGGACTCAAGTGAGAGGTGAGGAAGAGGAGTAGGGTCAGACATCGGGAGAGATGAGAGTGTGGCCAAGAGAGAGGTGCAAGCAGTCCTGGCTCGCAGAAGCGGCTGAAATGCATCCGTGGCTGAAAACATGCCTCCGCTGGGATTTCCAATCAGTCTCTAAATGTGGTGGAAATCACAGGCATATTTATTCGCCTCCAGTTCTTAATCCTGCATTGAACTTGATGGTGGTGATGGATATTAGGGCTGATTGGACATGGCTTATTATTATTATTACTATTATTATTATTTTGCCAGCTGCAGGGTGTATAACTGGCTCTTGCAGCACTCTGCCTCTTCTCTGCTGCTCAAGTGACTCCTGGGGACCTGCTCCAATTTAGTCCTGGGGACCTGGAATGACTCTGTAGCAGGATGATATTTTGTTATTTTGTTAGAGGTTTGGTGTTGTTTTGCCTTTTTTTTCCCCCCTCCCTTTTTAGAGGTGGGGAAAAGCCCTAAAACTTTCCAGGTTTGAGTGTCTGTGAAGACATATATCTATATATACCCTATTAGGGCACCTAAATGCTGACTTGAGGGGTGAGGACTTGGCCCAGGCAGTTTTGCAGGGGTAAGAGTTGAAGAGTCTGGATATGGCCCAACAGGGTGAGGTGGACTCAAGGAAGGGACCCTGCAATTGATTTTACCAGCAGAGCTGTAACCTCTGTGCATCTCCCACATGGGTGCAGCCCCTTGCATACAGCTGTCCTTGCCCATCCTCTCTTCCTCCTCCACTTCATTCACTCACACTCCCCTGCTGAGCTTAGAAATGAATATAATATAAATATACATCATAGAACCATAGAATATCCTGAGTGGGAAGGGACCCCTAAGGCCCACCAGCCCAACCCCTGGCCCCACACAGGCCCAGCCCCATCACAGCAGATGGCTGAGAGCGTTGGCCAGACGCTGCTTGAACTCAGCCCAGCTCGGGGCGGTGACCACTGCCCTGGGGAGCCTGTGCCAGGGCCCCACCACCCTCTGGGGGAAGAACCTTCTCCTGATCCCCACCCTAACCCTCCCCTGGGGCAGCTCCAGGCCGTTCCCTGGGGTTCTGTCGCTGGGCCCCAGAGGGAGGAGATCAGCGCCTGCCCCTTGGCTCCCCCTCGGGAGGAAGCTGTAGGCCCCATGAGCTCTGCCCTCAGCCTCCTCTTCTCCAGGCTGAACCAGCCCAGGACCTTCAGCCTCTCCTCACACGCCTGCCCCTCCAGACCCTTCCCCACCGTTGTTCCCTCCTCTGGACACTCCACAACAGTTTTACGTCCTTTTTGTCCTGTGACACCAAAAACAAGGTGAGGCCCCACGGAGAGTATTGCCTTGCTGAGTGCAGTGCTGAGCTGGAGACAAAAGGGATGAGAAGGGGGGAAAAGGTGCTAAGGGGGAAATGGATGTAAAGGCTAAATCTGAATCACCTGAGGGCTGCAAAGCTCTTGGTGAAGGAACTTGGTTAATGGCCCTGTTGGAGCTGGTCCAGAGCTTTGGGAGAAATTGTGAGGTCATGTTTTTGAACTTTAGGTCTCTTGTGACTGGTTCCTGGCTGTTTTCTGGATCATATTCAGCCTGGAGAAGAGAAGGCTCCGGGGAGACCTTTCAGCACCTCCCAGTCCCTAAAGGGGCTCTAGGAAAGCTGGAGAGGGGCTGGTTCCAGGTCAGGAGGTGACAGGCCAAGGGGAATGGCCTGAAGCTGCAGGAGGGGAGCTGGAGCTGAGCTGGGAGGCAGCAATCCTTCCCTGGGAGGGTGCTGAGGCCCTGGCACAGGGTGCCCCGAGAAGCTGTGGCTGCCCCTGGCTCCCTGGCAGTGCCCAAGGCCAGGTTGGATGGGGCTTTGGGCAGCCTGGGCTGGTGGGGGGTGTCCCTGCCCATGGCAGGGGGTGGAACTAGCTGGGCTGTGAGGTCCCTTCCAACCCAAACCATTGTAGGATAAAGTACTGCAACCGTCTTGCTCTGATTATTTTCTCAGCTTTGATTCTTGATCTGCAGTTGATTTCTTTCAGCAGAAACAAGTCTTGGACATGTCGCAAATTTGTGCCGATGTCATCTGGCGTCAGTGCTGGTGCTAAGCCCATGAGGCACCTGGAGAAACTGAGGTGCAGAAGGAGACACGTCTTAGAGCTCAGGGCTTTTGTGCACTCTGATGGAAAAGATGGGGTTCAGAGCCAAGTGTCTGGGAGCAAAGCATACCAAAATTGCCTGGGTGGTTCAGGCAATGTGGCATATTTTTTTATTACAATGATTACCATTTAGGTCTTGTTTGAGTAGATATAAAACACCTGGAAATTTATCTCCCTAATCATAAATAGAGATTATTTTGTGTCCGGGAGGGTCCTTCTGTAAGCGTGCGTTTGTGTGGCAGCATGTTGCATCCATGTGTGTGTGTGTATACACCCTTATTTACAGTCCAGATCCTTTTGCGCTCCGTATAAACATCATTTTTTAGGAGTCAGCTGGGCTTTTAATCTCTCGGGCTTCTGAAGAGACATTATATTTGGGAAACAATACAAAAAACCCCAAGCTCCTGACCACTTGTTAGCGCTAAGCAGAAGGCAGCCTTGTGCCTCAGGGCTTTGGGGACTTGAGCTTTTGAAGGTGAAGTTTGCAGGGAAACCCTTGCAGCATGAAGCGCAGCTCCTGCCTGATGATAGAGGCAGCGCGCTCGCGCCGCTAATAAAAAGAGAGGAGCTTTTTTGCGATGCTCTGGTCTGGCTGGGGCTGGATGCCCTGGGCAGGGGGAGAGGGGTGGGATGTGGGGGCTGTGGTGCTCGTGAAGGGGGCAAAGGAGGCTTTGTGCCATGCACGTGTCTCTGTGCCGAGCGTGCATGCAGGTTGCGCACGTGCGTGTTGCACGACAGACCCGGCTCTTCACCCCCATGAGATGGGGCACACAGCGTGCAAATAGCTGGGCACTGTGCTGGGGCGTCAGAGGGACGCAGAAGCAGGCATAACTTGGGTGAAGCAGCCTGGCATCTCCTTGGCTCCCCGTGGCCAGCCGGTCCTGTTGCTCGGTGCTGCAGTGGGGGCAGGATTTTTATGCACGCAAACATTCGCCGTTCCAGCGGCGACAGTTCCTGAAATGACCCCGTCGCCGCAGGACCGATCCCTTTATCTGTAGCAGTGGTGCGCTAGAGGAGGGGATGGAGAGGAGGAGGAGGAGGATGAGGAGGAGGAGAGGGAGGCTGGGAACTGATTACGTGGGAGGCATTTTGTCCAGCAGCAGCAGCAGCAGCAGCGAGGATGCAGATGAACGAAGCATCCCGCCGGGGGGACAGGCGGCGGCGAGGATGGTCTGGTGTGCCCACGGGCGGGCTGGCACGGATGCACCCAGCTCAGCAAAGCCCCCTGTCCCCAGGCACCCCTCCACCCTGGTGGGGCTGTGCGGCTGCCGGGGCTTGGATTAAGATGGATAGATTGGTGAGAAGCGTTTGGTGTGACTGGAATAGAAAACACGGTGGCTTCGTGCTGACTTGAGGGCACGGATCCAGAAAATAGCATTGCTCGGGAGATGATTACTTTACTATTGGAGCTTGTCCTTAAAATAGCAAAGCTCGCTGCCCCTCCTTCCCCTTCGCCTGGGCATATTCCCAGTGATGGCTGTGAGATTCCTGGGGTGTCCCCCCCGCCCAGTTTATTCCTTAATTTCCTTTTTATCCATGTCTTGTCATACTTTGTAAAGGTGTCCTTGAAGGCCTCCCAGTCAGCATTTCACTCGTGGGGGTGGGCAGAGCTCAGCTATGACCCTTGCATTTGTAGCAGGGGAAGGATTGGGGGGAGCTGGTGCTCCCTGGGGAAAATAACAGTCAGGGCAGCCATGGGGTGACAAATGCAGCGTGGGAGTCCCCACGCTGGGGTGATGATGGGTTGTCACCCAGAAGCATAGCTGGGGAACACTAAAGCCCTTCCCTGGACATCTCCTCCTGGGTGGGTGCTGGCTTCAAGTCCTGGGGCAACGTCCTGCAAGGAGATGCTGCAAGCCTTGGTGGGCAGTGCTGGGCAAACCCCCAGCCCCAAGCTCTCCACGCAGTCTGGCTCTGACTGCTGGGTGGTTTGTTGGTTTTCTTTGATATGGGGAGGAGCAATGAGAAAAACAAAGCCATAAAAGAGTGGGAAGCAACCCAGGACAGTCACCGATCCCTTGGAGCCAAAGCTTTCAGCACAAGTAGAGCCTTGTGCTGTCACCATGGAGTGAGGCAGGGGACGCATGAAGTCCACATCACATCCCACGGGTACATTTGTGTCTTCTGCTCTGGCACAGAGAGGGCCACCTGTGGCAAAGGAGTCATCGGTGCCGAAGGCTGGAAGGGGAAGCAACAAACCTCTTCCACTGGCTCAGCTAGGAGACCATGAGTCAGAGACCTCAGCAAGGGGTCTGAGCTCATTTCAGGGCTAAACTTAGTTCAGAGAGTCCCAGCAGCCACCTGGGAGCATTGCCACGTTGGGATGGATGCCCTGTAGCAGCATTTTGTAGGCCAGGCCATCCGGTTATTATTGTTAATGTTAGAAGTATTCTCTGCTGAGTTGTAGAGGCTTTTGCTCTGTGTGGATGTCTCATGTCTTCTCACGTCCTGGATTTACATAAAATACTGAGTCCCTGAAAAAGGAAGGGGAATGAGATTTCTGGAACTGGGTATGTCCTGGGAGAGAAAAACTGGGGTCACAAGGAAGGAGTGGAAAAGCAGTGGGTCATGAGAGGAAGGCGAGGAGAGCCGTAGGGTCTCTGTACTAGTAAATGCAGTGGTGTCCGGACCCTGACACAGGGTCTGCATAGCTCATTTGTTGTGGCACCAGTTTCGCAAGACCAATGAGCACTGACCAACATAATCACCTGGCATGGGGCAGGGACCATGACTGTTCCCATGAGGCAGTCTGGGTACAGCCACCCCCCTTCTGAGGGCACGAGAGTTTAGTAATACGGACCTTCCCCTAAAGGCTGAGCTTTCCTCTCCCATTTTCCCAGCCTTGGGGCAGCCTCAAGCTAACTGGGGCCATGCAGTTCCAGGCATATCATTTCCAACTTGGGAGGCACCAACCAAGGCAGCCATACTGGTTGTTAACTGGGACCAAGCTGCCTAAGTGTGGTTTCTGCCATGTCAACATGCGGCGATGGTGGTCTGAAGTACTACTGGCATCTTCTTCCCTACCTGAAAGATGGAGATCACATTTAGTCCCACCTATGTGAGCAAATTTAAAGGTGTGAGGGAACTGAATCGTCCACACTACTAAAATGATGCAATGGTCACTGACATAGCTTTGACCCAGCTGAAGAGGACCAACCTAAGTGGTTGCTGTGTTGAGTTTGGGAGTTAGCCCAGCACAGCCCAAGGGCCATTCCCAACAGGCAGCTCAGGTGCAACCACCCTACTTTGTCAAGTGAGGATTTGGCGGTGTGGAAGGAGTTTTAGGGCCAGAGCTGGAAAATGAGCTCTAAAATATGTGTATACATGTATATATGTAAATCCATATATATACATATGTATTTAAACTGATGCAAACAGCTGCAGGAACACGCTCATGTTGGCTTCAGCCAGCCTTTTTCTGCTTACTTAATGATGACAACTCTTGCAGTGTGCTTGGTATTCACTCAAAATACAGAGTGAATAATGGAGTTGGTTATTTCTGTTTCTTCTTAGTAAGGTGGTAAACCAATTTTGAACACGCTTAAGACAAACTTAGAGGAGCCCTTGGGATACTAGAGTAAGATCTCTTGCAGACAACTATGCCAAGGGCTAATGTTTGGTTTGAAGGGTGACTTGAAAAATTTGTGGCCAACCCGACACAGAAATATCCCTGATCTTCCTGAAAAACCATGGAGGGAACAACAAAAAAACCCACAACCAACACCGAACCAGCAAAATTATCTTTGTTGCATAGTGAAACATTTTATTATGTGATCTTCTGGACGGGACAGGTATTGAGAGACGTATAAGGAGGGAGCCAAAGGGCAGAGCCCATGGCAGGAGGAGAGCAGGTCCCACAATGTTGGGGAGGGAACTGGTTTGGAGGTTGGGGCCACGTTTGTCACCAGCATGAGGACAGGGTCAGGGATGGGGGAATGGCCTTTTCCAACAATGTGGGGATGTCCAGGGAAAAGAGAGGTGGTGGGAACGTGGAAGAGAAAGCAATGAACTAAATGCAGGCCAGAATCAACATCTAACTAATCTTCTTAAAACAGATTTCTGGGGCCATTCTGGTAATTTGGGGATTTTTTTTTTTTAAAGACTGTCCGTTCTGGGATTAGCTCTCAGGAGAGCAAGGACTGGAAATATTATTCAAGCTATCTGTGACTCAGCAGCTGGGAAGTGCTGATTACTGGCAGCAGCTGACGTCCGAAAAGCATCTAAGTCTTTATTATATTATCCAAAAAGGCCACAGACGGTTTTTAATCACCCCAGCTTCAGAACAATGAGTACCCAAGCCTTCAAGCAACGCCGAGGACACAGCTCAGAAGAAGGTGCTGTAGGGAAATCTTAATCTCTTTCCCAAAGGCTCTTCAAGTTTTCCTTTCCAGTTGCTTTTCCTTGAGGTGATCCCTTTGAATTTAGGCAAGACGAGCACCCCAAAATCAGCCCGTCTGGTGTCTGGCTGCTCCCAGCTGCCGTTGGTAGATGAAGTTCACGATGTTTCTAGGGGCCATTGCTTCTGTGTTTTCATGGGAGAGTACTGTCCTTTCTTGCGTGGCCCCAGAAGGCTGATTCCTTGAGGGTAGCATCATCCAGGCCAGAGGGGCGCTGAGCAAGTTGGGTCACTGCTCTGTGGTTCAATTTCCCAGCACCTGTAGACTCAGCAGACCACATCAACTCCAGAGTATCTCCACTCTGTCCCAGTCTTGGTCAGCAGCCCTAAGCATTTCTATAGCATTGCTTTAGTGGTTATTTATCAACACCACAACAATTCATCAGGATGCTCTGGCCTTGGCAAGATCTTCTTCAAAACAAGTTCAAGTCCAGGTCTGATTTACATGGCCAGGTCCAGCGAGTGAGCGGCCACAGCAAAGTGCTTTGGTGCTGCTGTGTCAGGTTAGGGCTGAGGAGTGACATCTGCCTCCTCCTTCTCCAAGGTGCTTGGCTGTAGCCCGTGCAACGAAGCAGGTCAAGCCACGCTCGCTGCTGTTTATCCCTTTCCCTCTGCCTCTTCTTGCCTTCACAGCTCCTGTTTGTCATTCAGAGACCAACTCCCCTGCAGCTTTCCCCTCTGTTGCGATTACAGACTTGCTTCCTCTGTCTCCTAACTCAGCCTGCCCAGTAAAGCTCATAGCCAGGAGGTTCCCAGGATGCTGCGAGTCCAGGCAGCCGATCGGCGTCAGCAAATGAGCGACGGGAGCGAGCCGGACGTACGGCCGGGTTTCCTTGGCCAAAGCGGAGGCGGCAGCACGGCAGCAACGTGCACCCTCGGTGCAAATCTCCATATGGATGGCAGCTTCCCCTGAGTCCCATCACAGGGGCTGAGCATCCCTGCTGCCTGCTGGAAAAGGGGCTCTGCCAAAGCCGTGGTGGGCAGCGATAGCATCCCTGCGGTTGCATCTGACAGCCGCAGAAGAGGCACCGGTTTGGGATATGGGCTCTGGAGCACCTTTTGTTGTCCCTGGTGGTGAGCAGGAGTGGGGATAAAATGAGGGGAGAAAAAGGGAAGAAGGTTTCAGAATACCAGAGGGCACTTTGTACCTGAAATGACCAGGAGTGGCATGGCCCAATTTGTCCCTGGGGTGCATGGTGTAGGGCACAGCTGTCCGGAGAGCATGGGCAAGTCACCACATGGGCTACAGAAACTGAGAAAGGCTTGGTGAAGATCAGGACTGATGCTAAATGAGGTCTGTGCCTTCATTAAGGAGGGCATAGATGTCCTCCTCTTACAAGGAGAGGGAATGATAGGACAAGGGGGAATGGGTTTAAACTAAAAGATGGGAGATTGAGATTAGACATTAGGAGGAAATCCTTCCCTGGGAGGGTGCTGAGGCCCTGGCACAGGGTGCCCCGAGAAGCTGTGGCTGCCCCTGGCTCCCTGGCAGTGCCCAAGGCCAGGTTGGATGGGGCTTTGGGCAGCCTGGGCTGTTGGGGGGTGTCCCTGCCCATGGCAGGGGGTGGGAACCAGATGGGCTGTGAGGTCCCTTCCGACCCTAATGATTCTATGATTCTTTTACCAGGGATGGTAAACCTGAGAGGCATCTGTTAGGGTTTGAGTTGCATGACAGGAGCTTGCTGAGGCTGAGGTTGGAGCCCTGCTGTGCTGTTTTCAGAGACAGAAGCACACATTATAATCCCTGTCCTGAAGGATACGGGTCACACAAGGAAAGCAATGCTCTTTAGAAGGTCAGTAGCTAATTTGGGACTAGGACTCATGTCTGATTTGGGGCTCACAGCCTGGGGCTGTGGACCAGGTGCCTCCTGAAGACTTGGTTCCCTTTAGGATGAATGGTTTCAAGGAACAAAGGGAATAGAGTTGCCTGAGACTGTTCTCTAAAATCATGAATGTTCACAGTGAAAGGGCCAGGGACAGTCAGTGAAATGATTGGCAACAAGCCTCAAAAAAACATGTGGTAATGCAGAGTGTTACTGCATGGCGACACTTGGTGCTGCTGGGTGCTGTGGCAGTTGAGACTGGAAGTCTGTTTGAATGGGGGGGGCATGTCCCTCAGTGGACAGCAATGCAGCCTGTGTATCAGAGGGTCCATGAGCTGCTGATTTGGAATTTATGGTGGATACAGGAGAAGGTTCCCTTATAAAGCTTCCCTAGGCACCTGCCAGTGGTCACTGCTAGAGAGGAAGCACCTCTAGATGGACCTTTAGCCTGTTGTCTGTTTCTTCTGAGTCTTTCTTGAGGACAGTGGGGAGAAGAAAATGCCCATGAATTACGATAACCTCCAACTTTCATGTGGGTGCTCCTGAATACTTCTAAATGTTTATCCTGGAGCCTGTGGTGTGAATCCAGGCACTTGAACATCAACAGGAGTTTGCTATGGGCTCTTTCCAAACCTGTTTTCACACACTTCTCTCCGGAGACACACTGTGTCTTAAACCTTCTCAGATCTTTCTTACGGCTCACTCAGACAGCAGCTGTTGGGTGCAAATCCAGGTAGTTCTTTGTGCCTTCCTAGGAATGGAGACTCGTAGGGGAAGACCTTGGGGGCCACAGGCATGTCCCTGCTGGTAAATCTGTGGGAAGATCCTGACCGACATTAGCATGATCGCAGGTTTTTTTGTGGGGCCTCTGCCTTGATTTTTGTGCCATTTTGATTCTGCCACAAGGTCATTATGAGTAAGAAAAGGTAACACAAAAACCTCTATCAAACCTGCAGTGGCTGCACATGCCCCTGTAATTCCTTCTCCAGCCTCATCATCTAAGAGTAGCCAATGTGCCCTGCAGCATGACATGCTCATCCCTTGTAGACTGACCTTTGTGAAGTCAGGGACAGCATTTCAGTGACCATCCCCTGAGATTTATATATCCAATATGTTGTAGGAGTGGAATGAGTGATCTCAACTAGAAGGCTGGTGAGATGCATGGGAGAATCAATAACCCCCTGAACAAGCCAGAGCAAAGGCTCATTCCTCTCTCTAAACCCGTTGGTTTTATGGTTTCTCTTGTCTTTCTTACGACGTGAGCTCGGGAAGTTGTTTTAGGACAAATCCCAATCTGTTTGTACGCGTGTCTCACCCATGAGGAAGAGTTATGTTCTCTTTCCTTCTCCTGCCCTGCTTTCAGCCCTGCCCCTGCCTCTCCCTTTGGTTTCCTCTGCAATGAGCTTCTCCAAAACTTGTAATTACCAAAGGTGTGGGGAGGGGAATTGGAATATCCAGACTCTGTGTTTGTACCAAATGGATGTAAGAAGTTGACCTTTAGGATGGGCTTGTGGAATTCAATTTCTGAAGTGGTTTGCTTCAGAAATAACACTAGCAAAATTCATATATTAGAGAATGTGTGTGTGCATATGCGCAGTTTTGTGGATTGATTACGGAAGATTTCAAATATTTATCAAAATGGGAACATTCCAGTGAAATAGCTGATTTTAACAGCACGATCCTTGCCTGTGAGCAGTCACCTGGCTGGAAAATGAAATCTCACCAGCCATAGTGACCTTCGGAGCTTGGTGACAAGTAGCAGTCTTGAGGCCAACAAAGAGTGCTGGGACATGAAGGTTGGGATTTTCTTCTGGGGTCTGACACCATTTCACATGATTCATCAGTTCCTAGTCACCACAGTGCACTACTCCTGATCAGTGCTGGAAGGCATCCCTTTGTAGGACCTAGGCTGAGATCTCTAGTACTTCAGTGCTGTGGGAGCATGTAGGGATCTTCTGCTAATAACCATAAATCGTCTGGGGAGGACTGACTCCAGCTGTGTGTTATCCTTTTTCTAAGGAGGGCAATGCAACCACTATCACAATACAAATAATTAAGTTCGCACTGATAAATGAGACGTAAAGAGGCCATCTTCTGAATTAGTAAAATTTCCAGAAATGGCAGAAAATCAAAGCTGTCCAAGAGTCAATGTTAATATCTCAGCTCTTATTTTCTTCTTGGACTGGAAGAAGGGAGTTGAGATCCTGTACCTATTTGTTCTGCGGAACAACCTTTCTCTTTCACAGAATCACAGACTGGTTTGGGTTGGAAGGGACCCCAAAGCCCACCTAGTTCCAACCCCCCTGCCATGGGCAGGGACACCCCCCACCAGCCCAGGCTGCCCAAAGCCCCATCCAACCTGGCCTTGGACACTTCCAGTCCAAGTTCCAAAGTTCCTCTTTGTGAAAAATAATTTGATTTTCACCTTTCTGGATTTTTTTTTTTTTTCAGTAATCCCAGGTCAACTCAGTGTTAATCCACTCCAACCTCATGGCCTCCGAGGGTGCAGTTTGACCGTTTCAGGTTTCTGTCACTTTCTTGGTGATGAACCCCCGTTTTGGACTGGTTTACCCCACCTGCATTAAAAAGGTTGACACCAAATTTTTCAAGAAGGATACTTGCCCAGGCTGTGAGTTCCCCACCCCTTATTGCATCGAGAATTGCATCAAAAATTGCAATAATAAAATGCTGAAGTGATTTAGTATGTCTGTTTCCTGTTAAATCAAGACTTAATAAATTGTCACTTTTTTCCCCCCCACCCTTTTATTTCTTCCTTCTTTTCTTCCTTCCTTTCTCTTAAAATTGCATACATTATTGAACTTGGTTTAGATAGAGCTTGTTTCAGAAGCTGTATAAATCTGGAGGAATTCATTAAGCCCCACTGAATTTATTGAAAGTTATAAAGTTTTTAAATCTACAAATGTTTGACATCTTTAAAGAATTATTAATTAATGCATACCATTAAACACTATTAAAACTCGTGTCGCATTTATGAAGCATTTGAGCTTCATTGAATATGCAGATCAGGTAATTCATCTTTTTAAGCTCCAGCAATCTTTTGGTTCTTAAAAAAAGATGGGGGGGTTAATGGGAAGGAGGCGAAACCAAAGTTTGCAGAGTTCTTATGGTAGAAGAATTCATAGCCAAAATCAGGATTTCTCTATTTTCAGGAATTTTCATCTATGCCCGCTGTACGCCCTCCTGATTTCTGGTGTCTTCAGCTTTGTATTAGCACGGTGCCTGGTGGTGTTGCTTAGGGTCATGGCCTTGTCCTGGGTCATTGACCTTCAACCATTGGGAGCCAGCTTGTTGCGGTGAGGTGAGACAGTGACACAAGCGTGAGAGAAGAAAGTCACCTGGAGGTGTGAAGTTTCTCAAGGAGACCAGGAAGTGTCTAGAGTCCATGAGTGGAAAGCGACTGTCGGCGGCACAGATAGGTGACAATGTCTGCTCTGTGTGGACACTGAGAAGGTTGCTAGAGAAAATGAGGGGAAACTGAGTCACAGAGGGAGCAAGGTGACTTACCCTGGGTTCATTGCAGAGAAGTGTCCTCTGTCTACTCATATCTGACATACAAGGATGGACTTAGGAAACCAGGTTAGCTCAGCTAGGGAGGAGAAGGTGGTGGGTGACTGAATTGCTACCTTCTAATATCAAGTGGAGGGTATGAGAAGATCAAAACACACTTTTTTTTGAGATGCCCAAAGAGGATCACAGATAGTGGGCATGGGCTGCAGGGAGGGAATTCCCCAGCTAACTTCCAACCTGGCCCTGCCCTGGGGCGGGGGGAGGATTTCACAGGAGACCTATGGAAGTCCCTGGGTGGGTATGCATGCATGCAGGAGAGCTGCTGATGAAAAGCTGACATCACAGTCCCCTCCTCCGTGAAATGACATCACCAAAACCCAGCCTATGTGGAGAGCACGCGGGGACCCTGGGGACAGGAGCTGGGCATGTGGGCATGCCCTGGCACCCTTCCCACGGTGTAGGGGAAGTCAGAGGGTGCTGGTGGGATTGGGAGCCAAGCAGACAGTCCTCCGTGTACATTTGGGGTGTGTCAGGGCTGTATGTAGAGGAACAGGTAGAAAATACAGGCTGATGGCTTGAGATTTGATGAGCCCCAGGGAAAGGAGTGGGGTTTGTTCTTGAAGAAATGGAAAATCCTCTTCTGAGATCTTCACACTGTCACCTGCTGTCTGGGTTGTAAAATTGAGGTTTCATTGGCCAAAATTGGTCACACACTTTCCAAGAGGGTGCACAATCGCCAGGATTATTTACAAGGGCTCTAGCTGCAAAACTGTGGGTGAGCTGCACCCTGGAACTTCAGCCTGCACAAGATGACATCTCCTGGAGAAGACCCTCTCCTTAGACCCTTCCTGTACAGGGATGGGTGGCTCTTCCCATGCTGGCGCAGCTCTGCAGTGACCACCACCAAGTCCGTTGCTGTTAGGTGCCAGGAGCTCCAAGCTCCAACACTAAGTTGGTGGAGAGTCATCCCAGCCCCAATGAATTTGAGGCAAAGCTGTAGTTGATATTGACTAGAGGTTTCCAGCTATTCTTTTCCAGAAAAGTACATCCACCTGAAATCTTCCTTGTTACCTCCTGGCTCTTCCCAGCTCAGGAGTGGATGCATCTCTTGAGCAAACATAGTCCAGAGGAGCTGGATGTCCACTGCCTGGATAGGACTTCTTCAGAGATGAGCATTGCTACTTGCAGCACATTGCTGCAAAATCAGAGCACCTCCCTCAGCCTCCTCAGCTCGTGACATGTCCATCATGCCTGGAGGGCATCAAACATCTGGAAGGAGAAGAGAAAGGTGAATGAGGGTCCTCTTTACATACACCCAGGCACAGCAATCACTGCATCCTGCCCTGTTGCGCTTCGTAGCATCGTGACTACCTGCAGAGACAGATGTTGGCCATCAAATTGCATTAAGATCCAATTAACTGTTTACTTTTGTTAGGTTTATTTATGACGAGTCACACCAGAACCATTAAAGGAACTCACAGGTTTATTCAAGCAGCAATCAAGACACAGAATTACCCTTCCTTACTGCTAAAATCAAAGCAGTAATTCACTTTGTTGACTAGCAGAGACGGCGCAGCCTGACACAGAGGCCAGAAACCCTACCTTCCCTCTGGGACATCTCCAAAGGATCTGCCCAGTGTGGTCCCCTTATTTTATCTACTGTCTGCATGGATTTTTTCTAAGGACATCTTTACCACATCTGTATGTTACAGCATCATTATTGATGACTCTGCAAATCACTCCAGTCAAACTAAGTTTAGTATTTATCCTCACTTTGTCATGGTTATATTGCAGTTAGAGGTTGCCCGTGCACTTCATCTCTAGCTGAAAACAATTTGAGCAGGTAAATGACAAAATGAACAGAATTACTAAGTCTCTATCATCATCTCTAACAAGGTTGCCAAAACTTTCCAGGATAAAAGGGTAGTTTCTGTAAGCCAGCATATCCACAGTCCAATGTCCTCATGCCAAGAAAGCTTCTCAGGTTTAAATTTCACCTGTTTATGCTGCCACAGGGCTAAAACTCTTCAGTGGGACCAGCGCAGGAGGTTGCTGTGAGAGGGCAGGGTTTGCACCCAAAGCTGAGAGCAAGGCTTACAGCTAATGAGGGGACCATCAGCTGCGTTTGGAGGATGGGTGAGGGCTCAGAGGTTAGCCGTGCTTTGAAGTGAATGAGTAGTTCACTGATCTTCTCAAGATGCTCTTTCTTCTTGAGAAGACCATCTTGAGGTCAGCTGGGGACCTCTGGGGTTGTAGTGCCCTTACCCAGTGTAGGAGGTCCCCATCCCTCCCAGTGGGGGTAGCTGTGGCTGAAGTTGGAGGATGCTGAAGCTTCCCACCTTGGTGTAATCCCACTTGAGAGTTTCTGCCGGTGCAGAGTTTGTATCGTTTAGATTAAAGCAGGTTAATTAAAGACAGTTGGGAGGCTTACAAGGGTGACTTCAGATGGGAACATGGCAGAAAGTCTGTCTGAATGTCTTCTAAGATCGGTGAGTTAACCCCGATGTGCGTATTCTGTACAAATGGTCCCAAATAGACTCAAAATGAAGTTAAATAAACAAAAATAATACTGGGAGAGGGTGTGCGTACGGGGGATTGAATGCAGAGTGATTCACTGGCTTTGAAAATCACACTTTCCATTGTTTCGGTTCAGTTCTTCAGGGTGCTCCCATACAGTCAGTCTGTAAGAACGCTTGAGAAGCTCTGATTAGATGGGGACTGTGATCTGAGTAACTTCTTTTAGGCAAAATTAGGCTACTGACATAAAGGGCAAGATCAAGACCGAAGTGTATGAAGGACTTTGCACACTGAGCATCCCATTCACAGAGCTGATCTTGACGGATCAGAGGTTGAAATGAGGCAAAGGCAAAATGCAGAATATGTATCTGTGTGAGTGTTTCCTAATATACAGCTCAAGAGACAGACCAAGAAAAAAAAATAAATCTGCTTTTGGGAAAAATTAGAGATGGCCTTAAGCCTCATCTATCCAAGGAGTTATTCTGGACTACGTACTTGACATTAGTGGTTCGTAATTAATTCCCTGTGTTGATGCTCTTATTCCAGAATCAGACATGCCGTATTTCAAATTAGTTCAATCCACCCGGGACCCCGCCACAAAACCAGGTTAAGAAATTAGCACAAATCAGCTGAGCTTTGGCAACCAACTGGATAGGCAGGCAAGCCTGTAGAAAAATGCAAAGGAATTCAACTTAATTTGACATATCAGAGAGGAGGATGACAGTATAGCAATAGCTGCCTCTGAATAAAAAAGACACACGTGAGCAATAACCAAGTCTCAGCTGATGCACGGTAATATTTTAAGTTGCAGTGATGTGATATAGTGTAAAAGCCCCCAGCACTGCTGGAAAATAGCTCTTCTACTTTAAACTCTCTTTCTGCTGTAATCAGAATGTTTTTTTTCCCCTGAAAAAACCCCCATCCCTGCAGGTGTTTAAGGAAAGGTTGGATGTGGTACTGAAGGACATGGTTTAGTGGGTAATAGGTGGTGGGGGGACGGTTGGACTGGATGATCCTTGAGGTCTCTTCCAACCTTAATGATTCTATGAAAATAAATCTGCAGACAAAATTTCATAGATCGGTATCCTGACTAGGAGAAGGTGTTGGGAGAGCTCCGTTCCAGGCGTAGAGCTGATCGTCTACCAATTCTTTTACCAATTGGTGTGCAAGTTAACAAATCACTAATGTAGCGTTTCTGGATTTTCACTGATTTTTTATTTTTTTTTAAATTCTAGAGCTGAAAAATGTTTGAAACTTGAAATAAACATGAAATTTCATCCCAGGTGCTGCGAACAAATCTACTTATCTTGAGAACCAATAGGTGAAAAATGAAGGGGGAAAAAAAAAAAGCCTATTTAGTAGGAATGTTGAGTGACCGGTATAAGCTGCCTGAGCAAAGGACTCTGGGGTATCTAAGCTCTGATGGGCATGGTCCATATCTGCAGACTCGTTTGGGTCAGTGCAATTAGCACTACGTGTAGGCATCATTCCAGAAAACCAGAACATCAGCTGCGTGTCTGAAGGGTAACTGCAGATTTTCTGGGGAATATTTAGCTCGCAGAACCAGAAGCGAAAACGCTGAACCCCTTTTGTGTCTGACCCTGCGTCAGATGTTGTGTTGGTGAGTGAGGCAACGGCTTAGAGCTTGGCAGGGAGACCCTGTGGGCACCATCTACCGCAGGAGTGTGCCCAACCACCATGGGGAGTGGGTCTTCCCTTTCATGTTGCTTTCTTCAGCTTGATGGACTGTTATATTGTTTGTTGGAAAAAGTGCTCACTAGCATGAATTAAACAAATTCCTGCCTGAGTGCAGGAAAGGACCTTTTGAACACTCCCAAAGGAGACTGCAGGATGAGTCCTGATTTGTTCATGGAGAAAGAGGAGGCCCAGTCAGTAATTAATCTGGAGTAAAGTGCTTGAGCATAGAACCCCCTGCTCTGCCACAGAGGTTTCCAACTCCAGAGCAGCGTAAAGAAAACCTCTCTGCTATCAGAAAAAGGGGGGAAAGGGAGAGGTGATAATTTCTCTGAGAGTGGGACTGTGGGGCATTGATGATAGGAAAACAAGTAAACACGAAGCAACCCACCTCAGGTTTTGAGCAAGTGATCTTCCTAAATTATTGGAGTTTGCTTTTGCTTCCAAGAAACTCCTGCAAGCTTTCCAGATAGCGTAAAATAGTTGTAAAAGCCTTTTGAGGTATTTCACTTCACCACCCTGAGGTGCTCCATGAATCATATATTGTCTTCCAGACCTGTGGTCTTCAGACCTCCTGGCCTCCAGTGACCATACTGTAAAACCAACAAGGAGTCAAGAGTTGTACCCCACCAGTCTTATGGGCATCTTTATAGTGAGCCACCTGCCAACCACAGCTGTATGGATGAATTAGGCAGTGCCAGGACATGATTTGGGGCTAATAGTATTGGCCCAAGTGGTTCCTAGGTGCACTTTTGGAGTTCGCACAGGGCAAAGATAGTGCTGGAGTGGTCCTTTAGAGGTGGAAGATCAAAGAGGAGAGTGCTTCTTCATGGCTTGAAACCCTGCCCAGATTTTGCTCCAAACAAATGGCAGGATCTGTGGTACACAGGGAGCTCCAGCGCAGTGGAGAGGCACCAGGATTAGTGAAATACAAAATATATGAAGTGAGAGAGGGAAAACTCTGAAAGATCATCTGTCTCCTGCCCCCATGAACTGACCAACCAAGACAGCTCAGGTCCTGAGGGAGACTGATGCTATCAAAGCCTCGGGTGAAATTCTCAAGTGCAGTGTGGTCAGACCTTTTGCATAGTTGCCCTTCGGCTGTGGGACTCAATCCTCAAGAGATTAGGATGACCAGAGATCTTTGTCACTTTTGGAACATGTGACGGTGAGGCCCATCTCTTCACATTAGCTTCCTCTTGATGTGCTCCCTAAGGGAATGATTATGGTGATGATGCTGATGTGACAATACTAGCCAGGCTTTCTCATCCAGGTCTGCAGCAAGAAGAGGAGCCATGCTTGCTGAGTGAAGGGGTGGTGGTTTGAGGATGGAGCACACCAAGGCAGTTGAGAGGCCACAGCTCATCTTCCAGGAGTGAAGCTGCAAATGTAGCTTGCTGTGATGGGAACCCACCTGTCATGGATGCTTTTCCTTGGGGACAGCTAGGCACTTTACAACCCAAGGTGCTTGTGGACAGGAAGGATGGTCTAACTGTGTGACCCCATTCAAAATGCCGCACACTTGTTTTTCCCTTGTGTTTCTCATTGTAGCTTGATTTGCTTGCTCTGATGATTTGGAGATTTGAACTGTGTGTTGGAGAGAAGATGGTCTCCGTTTTAGCTTCTCTTTGTGTGAGCTCTCACAAGCAGAGTTGCATATGTTGGTCTCTCTCCTGGTTACTCCCTCTGCACTGAAGTTCTTTGACTCACACCTCTGCAGCCCACAGCCACAGCTTTTCTGCTCTCCCATGAGCTGATGGTGGACTGGCTAAACTTCAAAGCTGATGGTTTCAATGTGGAGAAGTTGTGCAGCTGGTGTCTGGGGAGGCTGATGCTGTGGTGCCTCTACCAGTGTGTGTCATGAAGTGCAGACACATCTGGCATGTGGCTTGACAAGACCTTTTCTTAGTGGACAGAAAGTAGACAAAACTTAAACAGCATCTCCTTTTCACTTTCCTAAGCCACAGAATCACAGAATCGTAGAGGTTGGAAGGGACCTCGAAAGATCATCTAGTCCAACACCCCCTGCCAAGGCAGGGCCACCTAGAGCACATCACACAGGAACGTGTCCAGTCAGGTTTTGAATGTCTCCATAGAAGGAGACTCCACAACCTCTCTGGGCAGCCTGTTCCAGTGCTTTGTCACTCTCACAGTGAAAAAGTTTTTCCTTACATTAACATGGAACCTCCTATGCTCCAGCTTGGACCCGTTGCCCCTTGTCCTATTGCTTAATGACATCAAGAAGAGCCTGGCTCCATCAAGTCAGGGCAGCTTTCAGCAGCAGTGACAGGTATGTTGAACGTCAGGCATCAATCCCAAGTGTTTGAGTCTGTGGGTACTGCAACACACCAAAAATTCAGTAGAAGGCGCAGGTTCAAACACTTGAAGTGTCCCTTTGGTTCAGAGTATGCGCACGAGTTTTGCTAGATCACAGCCAACGAAGTCATGATCAAATCAGCTATGAAGTGAGGCTAACTCGGGCACCCTGCATTACCTAGCTGCCAGGTTCAGGACAATGCCAAGTGATCCAGGTGGTCTGTGCTTCACACTGGCCAGACGTGGCTTGCTGTACAGGTAGGGGCAAGATGCCACCACAGCACCAGCAACAACGTGCTTCAGGACATCCTCTAACTATAGGTCCTGGCATTTCATGTAGAGAAGGTGGTGTTCACCACTCAGATCCTGGATGATCGAGAGAGGATTGCTCACCCGTTGTGGGAGATGCCCACTGTTGGTCAGGCTTCAGCGTCCCACCATCTTTGGTCACTTTGATTAGGGGTATAGGGACAGGAGAGGTGCCAGTGCTGGAGAATTGTTTTCAGCAATAGGACCCAAGACTACATCTTGCTCTGACGGGATCTACCATCCCTTGCAGTCTGCTCAGCAATTTCTGTCCGAGTGTCCAGGGAAAACTCAACAGCGTTGTCACACAGACAATGTGACACCCACTATTCACCCATGGGAGAAGGAAAGTGTCATTAGCTGTCTAATCCGAGGTTTTGCTCCTTGTGTCTCCTGTCCTCCTCTTAGCAGCAGACCAGCAAACCAGACCGAGTACAGTTAGCCACATATAGCGTGCGAAGTGGGATGGACAGGGCTGATTAAATGAGAACACACTGGAGCTGTAAATAAAGGACCTTAAATGAAATCTGTCACAACTGTTAGGCTACAACCGCAAGTAACAGACAAAGAAATATCTGCGAGAGCTCAATAACGCAGACAGTGATTCTTTATGACTGCCTCAAAAGATGCAGCGAAAATGTCTTCGGCTTTGTGGGAGCTCTGCAGAAAGCCTGTGATAATGTGCACAGCCATAGTTTTTATAAAAATCTTTTAAAAAAAGATTAATGGAATTTATGCTTTTAGGGCTGGGTTTTCCAAAGCAGTTCAGCGCTGGGCTATCTCAGCTCCCATTGAAGTCAACAGGGGTTATACCTCCAAAACCAGTGGAGTGGAGTGTTGCCTATTCTGAGAGCTTTTGAAAGGCTCATCCCTCACATATTTTTGGCTAAGCAGACAAATAAATAAATAGCCCACCAAAAAAAAAGAGCCCTATCACCAAAAGCCCAGGTCCTCCCCTCCTTCCTTGCAAGGAGAAAGGAAAGTATGATTTCAATAATCCTGCCCTAAATCTGGAGGAACACTAATCATACCAGTGGATTCGTGATAAAGAGGGGCACCCAGCTCCCTGTTTCATGGGGCGCTGATGGGCAGCTCAATGTCAAGGGATGCTTCTCCACCACATCTCCTCCCCAGCAAAACCGGGGCTTGTGAGCGGTCCAGGTGCTGCTGTCTGTTCCCATTGCATCTCTCACAGTACATCTGCAGCCCTCCAAGCTCCAGGTGAGCCAAAGGAATGGGTGTGAGACAGGAGGGGATGGATGGGGAGAGCAATGCAATCCTTTTAGGCAGCGTAAATAGAACAGGAGCCTCTGAAAGAGCGGCGCTTGGAGATGTCTTGGCTGGAGCAAAAAGAGACACACAGGACATGACACAAGTAGGTCATTCTGCCTCTTTACATCGTTACAGGAAGCAGAGAGGAGAGGCAACGAGTCGTCCACCTTCTGCCTGCAAGGCTTGTGGACAAGCTACCTCCACCTGCAAGCTCTTGCTAGCTTGCATAGACCAAGGGCCTCCACCTGGTCTGCACTGAGCATCTATGTGGTAAAAGGCTTAATGCTTCTAAAATGAAATGGTTTTATCTTTAAAGGCATCCTTTTCAGGACAGCCAGGAGTGAACACAGCTTTCCAGCCTTGGGCAGGCAGACAGCCTTAGGACACCTCCTCCTACAACTTGTCTTCCTCTGTGCTCCACATGGGCTGTTACACTTTTTTTCCATATTATTTTTCGTATTATTCATATTTTTATCTTTCCATTTTCAAATTCCTTCTTTGCAGGGGCCAGCGCTTACTAATGCAAACCAGCCGGGTTTGGCTTTCTCTTACTTGCCTCTGCGGCCACATTGCCAGGAACCAACCTCAGTGAGAAGAGTCCTGCTTCTTGGCCTGCCTTCGTGCTGAGCTGTTGTCTAATTCCCCTTCGGACGCAAGTTTGTGGAATTTTTCTGTGTTTTTTGTTATCAGACTTTTGACTGTCTTTCCAAACAAGGCTGCTTGCCCATTGCTTTACAAGTTTATTGAGCCCGCATTTCCCTTTGGCTTTGGACTACACGTTTGACTGTAGTCCATGAACACAACCTTCTCTACTACAGGCATTTCGTAGAATCACAGAGTATTTGCAAGTCACCTCAAAATTGTCTAGTTAACTCCCCCATTTCTTCTGCAGGTCCCAAAATAATGAAATAGCTATGTTTTGGGAAGTCATCGTTGGCTCCACTCTCTTACTCACTTCTTGTATGATTATCATCCATGTCCACCTCTGCAGTTGGCCTCTGTTCTTCTTCCCATGCCTGTGTGGGGGCTCTTCTCCGTGGCAGGCTTGTGCTCCTGGCTGCCTTAATCTCTCCATGCCGCCTGTTCAGATTCACTTTCTGGATGGTGGATTGTTTGCCTGTTAATTAGTCTTTCCCATGCAGCAAGTCTGGCGATGCTGCCTCCCACCACCATGTTTCAAGTACCACCTCCTGGAATACAGCATGAAGGGACTCTGTGTTTGCAAAACTGAATGGCCTCTTTATTAAATGTACGATTTATAGAAGTGCTGAAGCCTGGTAGGCAGGACCGAGCTTGAGTATCCGCTTAACCTTTATGTCCTACTTGACATGATGCCTGCTAAGACCGTGGTAATTCCCCCTCCTGTCTGGTCAGTCTTGCAGTCCAAAGCACCACCACTTTTATTTTGCTAACATCTGAGCACTTTGTGTCCTTAATGTATTTATCCTCCTGACGCTTAGGGACTTACTGATGGTGGGACCTCGGTGCTGCTGGCCATTACTATGTCTTCCCACCCAAGGGATGCCTTGGAACACAAACATCCTTGGTTTGCAAACAGTTAATTCATTTTGTGTCATGATTAATTCAACTAAATGGGAAGTTTGGCAGAACCGTATCTTTTGTGATGGCTTAACCCATTCTTTCCCTGCCACCGCCCTGTTCATGTGCATTTCTCTCTGGTGACACTTTTCCTCTGACCAGGGGAATCCCAAGGCAGGCAGGGCCAGCAGAAATTTCCCTGTCACAGCCCTCTTGGGCTGTGCTCCTGGCCTTCAGTCATGCATTTGTGCACAATGCTATGAATTGATTTAATCTGGCTCACTAAACAAATTCCACGGAGATCCCCTTTACTAAAACGCTCCTTAATTTATCGAGTTAAATCACAACAAGGTCTTAGCTACTGAATTGGCAAAATTCATCTTGGAACTCAGTGCAAGACCAGATACTTGCAAGCAGCAGAGTTAGAGAGGGGAGTGTGAGCTGACCTATGTGACTTTTCATTGCAGTGGAGCAGGGCCACAGACATGATCGGTCATTTCTCTGCAGAAGGAACAAGACATTTTTCAGTCTGTCTACAGAGGCAGCTGGAAGTTTGCTCCCAAGAGTGTAACTTGGATGCTGAGGGGAGTAGATGGTCTGTGGGTTTGGAGTTAATGAAGGGAGAGGAAGGTGTTTTGAACCAGGGAATCATAGAATCATTTTGATTGGGAAAGACCATTACCATCATCGACTTCAACCATTAACCTCACACTGCCAAGTCCACCACTAAACCATGTCCCTAAGTGCCACATCTCCACGTCTTTTAAATACCTCCAGGAATGGTGATCCAACCACTTTCCTGGGCAGCTTGTTCCAGTGATTGACAACCCTTTCGTTGAAGACATTTTTCTTAATATCCAACCTAAACCTCCCCTGGTGCAACTGGAGGCTGTTTCCTTATGTCCTATCGCTTGTTACTTGGGTGAAGAGACCAACCCCCACCTCACTACGACCTCCTTTCTTTCCCAGTAGAGAGCGATCAGGTCTCCCCTCAGCCTCCTCCAGACTAAACAACCTCAGCTCCCTCAGCTGCTCCTCATCAGACTTGTGCTCCAGACCCTTCCCCACCCCATTGCCCTTCTCTGGACACACTCCAGGGCCTCGATGTCCTTCTTGTAGTTAGGGACCCAAAACTGAACCCAGCCCTCAAGGTGTGGCCTCACCAGAGCTGAGTACAGGGGTACAGTCACTATCCTGGTCTTTCTGACCACACTATTCCTGATACAAGGCAGGATGCTGTTGGCCTTTTTGGCCACCTGGGCACACGTGGGCACATTGCTGACTCATATTCAGCTGGGCCAAGGCCCCCAGGTCCTTTCCCACATGGGAGCTTTCAAAGGAATAACAAAGAAGTGGATGGCACCTGGATGAATGTGACTGTTCCTGGATATCATGTCAGAAGGTGGCTTTGAGGCTTTGCACAATGGTCTGATCACCCCTGGGTCATCACTGCTGTCCTCCATGGAGCAAAACTGTGGCCATCTATGTCCTGAAAATCATACCTGTGGGCAGGATATTCAGCAAGGCTGATTTCAGGCTAACGTTTGTGGGATGGAAGAGATTTGCCTTAGATACAAACAGCCGTGTGCTGAGTTAAACTTCCCTTCCAGTCGATGAAAACGGTACGTATTTGTATTACTAGTGTAGATATCAATCAGCCATTGGCCAGTTTCACTAACCACTATCCTTTCAAAATTCACTCTTTCCTTAAGTAATACTTTAAATCTTTAGGAGACTTTCCAGACAACCCAAATGAGCTTTATTAACTAACTGCCAATAATCCCGGGCTTTTCACAGAAAGAGGGAGCCTGAGGAAATCCAGGCAGGACTTTGTTGTTCTCAGACCGGTGTTTCCTGGGTCACAGCATGTGACCTAACCTGAAAATGTGATCCCGATTGGGTTTAGTGTGGAGAAGAGGAGGCTCAGGGGAGACCTTATTGCCCTCTACAACTATCTGAAAGGAAGTTGTGGTGAGCTGGGGGTCAGCCTCTTCTCACAGATAACTAGTGACAGGACTAGGGGGAACGGCTGCAAGTTGCGCCAGGGGAGGTTCAGGTTGAAGCTTAGGAGGAATTTCTTCTCAGAGAGGGTGTCAGGCATTGGAACGAGTTGCTCAGGGAGGTGGTTGAGTCACCGTCCCTGGGGGTGTTTAAGGAAAGGTTGGATGTGGTACTTAGGGACATGGTTTAGTGGGTAATAAGTGGTGGTGGGGCAGTTGGACTGGATGATCCCTGAGGTCTCTTCCAACCTTAATGATTCTATGATTCATTTCACCATTGTTTTCCAACGGAGGAGCTACACCAGAGGATAAGCCATCCCTTCCATGCAGCCACCTGTGCTTAGTCCTACTTATGCCGTCAGCTGTCTCAAAGAATTAGGCATCTCTTTGTAGACATCGTATTTCTGCGAAGTTATGGTCCAATAGCCAGACATGACCTCATTTGTGAGCCACTGACACCACCCACTGAATATTTTTAGCAGGCACATTTTGTACATCATGGTGGTCAACAGAGGTTGTTGGTGACTACCAGTCATGCTGTGTATCCAGCCAGCTCTCCAAGACACTGCCGTGGCTTGTCTTGTGATCCTGTTGGCCTTTCTCAGACATCCCTTGGACATATCACTTATTGGCTCTTTTCTGAGCCTTAACTTGAGTTAGTCGGGATGCCTAATCATGTGAACACCATAATTGCTGTGTACGTCAATCACATCGCATGCACATTCAGCTGTCACAACTCCACTCCTGCTTCCTAATGGCATCTGCTTTGAGCCCCATTAATGACCATAATTATTTTCCTAAGCATAAATTGTTCCTAATGACCATAGTCATTTTTAGCATGATAGCACAGCAAATGATGCATCCATTGGGCAGGATGAAGCCAAGAAACAGACCTTTCAAACCCTGTTAAATGTCAGGCACACATATTTACAGGGCGCTTTAGACTCTGCTGTGTGGTTCCCATTGTTGGTTTGGAAGTTCAAACAGATTCTCACTTCCCTTTGGCCTTTTTTGGCTGTGATGAAGGGTGGTCTTGGTAGGGTGTTTCATTTGTCCACAGCTCAAAACTAGGTATTTTGCTTAGGCAAAGGGAGACACTCAACAGGTCTCTCTCAATTGCTGGTCACTGAGTGCTGGGGAAAAGTGATTTGCAAAATTATTAGATATTTCAAGGGAGTCTGTCAAATTGAATTTGTCTCGAATAATTCATCACTCCAAGCTGCAGATTATAGCTAGCCTTCTTTTTTGAAACCTTTGCAGTATTATTTTTTCATACCCATCATTCCATCTAATCTTCATTATTTTAGTCTCTTCTTTGCGGCTTTGTTAAAAGTATCTGCAGCTCAGACAGAAGTCTGTAGGTCTTGGGTGTAATTTTCTTAGAAGTCTTCATCACACATGATTAACTCATTTGTAGTCTTAATTAGATCTTGATCCTGGATGACTATTGAAAGATCTATAAGTTGATATTTGGTTATTGGAGTAGTTAATTGTGCCCTGGGCACAGGCACCAAGGATTGACTCTGCAGAGTTACCCAAGGTAGTACTGCAGCATCTAGGTTAGGGACAGGGCTGAGTGAGAGCTGATGACTCTTGCTCTTGGGACTTCATCACCACTCAGGATTTGCAGTGTTGGGTTTTTTTTTCAAGTTCCAGCATCCTAAAATTATACTGTTGTTGGAGAGTCTTTGCTTCCATTAAAGAGGTGTTTCTGTCTGTCACACTTGTTAAGAACAGCAATTCAAGTGCTGCCCGTGAGCTCGAAACTTAAATAAAAAGTCTGTGGTATTATTAGTAACGCTATCCGTTTGGAGAGGGAAGGATACGTATTTCTGAAGAGTTGGGGTTAACTGTATTTTCTCTACAGGACTGAAAATCCCAAGGAAGCAGGAGGATGTGTGTAAGAGGAGGTGTCTGGGTCTGAGTGACTTCCAGACAGCACAGGCAGCCCCGAGACAGAAGTGGTCTCAGCTGCCATTTGTGAAAGCGGTTTCGAGCACAACTGTTGATGGTGGATGTTGTGATTGTGGTGACTCCTCCACAAACTGACCTCAGCCCCACTGTGGGAGCAGGCAGAGGTGGTCAGTGTGTGTGTGTGCACATGTGGACTGCTGCCCCGTGCCTGGGATGGTGCTTACCAAGTGGTTGTGCACCTTAGGAATGGATTTCCAGATGTGTTTTCTGGCCAGTTTGTGCAATCTGGCCGTGCCCTTACTGTCACATATCCTGTCCCCGTTGCCCTTGCATCCTTCTTGAGACAAGAGCGTTTCCATCTACCTTGCCAACTGGAAACTTTCCTTCATCCAGGCCACCTCCCGAACCAACCTCAGGAATTGTTTTTGGTCTTTGCTTCTTGGTGTGGACAGAAACAGTGCTAGGAACAGTTTGACAAGATAGACCACCGAGCTGTAGTGCCAACATCTTGGCACTATTTCATGTGCACATTTGCTGGCTGTGAAGCCCCACCTGCACAACTAATTGATTCACAGGCTGAAGAAGGTGTTTAAACTCAGCGAGGTGCTTAAATAGGGCACAGCCTGCATGAAGGAGGGCAACAGGCTGTTGACCTTATTCCCTCTCCTTAATGGCATGGCTTTCTAGGGTTTTGGGTTGAAGGGCTTGTTTTAGCAAAACGTCAGTCATGACGGTGGGCTCAGACTAACCCTCCAGTAGTTGACAACATGGGTACACCCCAAAGGAGTGCAGAGGGTCTCCCAAATACCCATAAATGGAGAAGCCCTGCTCATCTGCTACAGGCCACCTGACCAGGAAGACCGAGTGGATGAGGTCCTCTATGAACAAGTAGGAGCAGCCTCATGGGGGACCTCAACCACCCCGATATCTGTGGGAAGGCCAACACAGCAGAGCATAACCAGTCCAAGAGGTTCATGGAATGTGTTGATGATAACTTCTTTCTCGAAGGGATAGAGGAGCCAATGAGGAGAGGTGCCATGCTGGACCTTGCGCTCACCAACAAGGAGGGACTGGTGGGGAATGTGAAACTCTAGAGCAGTCTTGGGTGCAGTGACCATGAAATGGTGAAGTTCAGGATCCTCAGGGCAGAAAGGAGGGTGAACAGCCATACCGCCCAAGTGGCAGAAAGCAAAGGTAGGGACTGGGAGGATGATGAATCACCCACTGTAGGAGAAGACCAGGTTCAAGACCAACTAAGGAACCTGAAGGTGGACAAGTCAATGGGACCTGATGAGATGCACCTACAGGTGCTGAGGGAGCTGGCGAGTCACTGTCCATCAGATCTGAGAAGTCATGGCAGTCCAGTGAAGTTCCCAGAAAAGGGAACCCGTTTTTAAAAAGGGAAAGAAGGAAGACCTGGGGAACTACAGGCTCAGTCTCACCTCTGTGCCAGGCAAAATCATGGAGCAGATCCTCCTGGAAACTGCTCAGGCACATGGACAATAAAGGAGGTGATTGGTGACAGCCAACATGGCTTCACTAAGGGCAAATTGTGCCGGACAAATTCAGTGACCTTCTGTGACAGGGTTACAGCATTGATGGATAAGGGAAGAGCAATAGACATCATCTACCTGGACTTGTGCAAAGCATTTGACATTTTCCTGCATGACATCCTTGTCTTTAAACTGGAGGGACATAGATTTGACAGATGAACCACTCTGTATAAGAAATTGTCTGGATGATGACACCCACAGTTGCAGTCAGTAGCTTCATGTCCAAGTGGAGATCAGTGACGAGTGGTATTCCTCAAGGGTCAGTACTGGGACTGGTGCTGATTAACATCTTTGTTAAGAAGGACTTGTGGGTGTTGGTTGATGAGAAGCTCACCGTGAGCCAGCAGCGTGCGCTGGCAGCCCAGAAAGCCCCCCGTGTCCTGGGCTGCATCCCCAGCAGCGGGACCAGCAGGGCCAGGGAGGGGATTCTGCCCCTCTGCCCCGCTCTGCTGAGACCCCCCTGCAGTGCTGCCTCCAGCTCGGGGGGACCCAGCACAAGGAGCCCATGGAGCTGCTGGAGCGAGGCCAGAGGAGGCCCTGGAGATGATCTGAGGGCTGGAGCCCCTCTGCTCCAGGGAGAGCAGGAGAGCTGGAGACAAGCTGAGGGAGTTGGGCTTGTTCAGCCTGGAGAAGAGAAGACTCTGGGAAGACCTTCAAGCACCTTCCTAAAGGGAAGTCCCTAAAGGGGCTGCAGGAAAGCTGGAGAGGGGCTGGTTGCAGGGCAGGGAGGGTCAGGCCAAGGGGAAGGGCCTGAAGCTGCAGGAGGGGAGCTGGAGCTGAGCTGGGAGGCAGCAATCCTTCCCTGGGAGGGTGCTGAGGCCCTGGCACAGGGCGCCCCGAGAAGCTGTGGCTGCCCCTGGCTCCCTGGCAGTGCCCAAGGCCAGGTTGGATGGGGCTTTGGGCAGCCTGGGCTGGTGGGGGGTGTCCCTGCCCATGGCAGGGGGTGGGACTAGATGGGCGGTGAGGTCCCTTCCCACCCAAGCCAGTCTGGGATTCTATGATACTGATTTACCCGTGGATACCTGCGTACCTTGGGATGTGCCCTGTGTTGTTTCTGCCTCGAGTGAGCTCCAGCAGCTCAGCATCGCATCGCGGTACGGCTGGGCAGGAAATCTGCCACCCCCCGCACAACCTGTTTCTCAAATCGGGCTCGTTCCGTGCGCTGATGCGTTGCAGGCAGGGCTAAATCCCAACGTTGGGCAGGAGGTGGGACTGATCCTGTGGATTTCCTCAGCCAGATGAGCGTTAATTTGATCCGTGCTCCTGTGGCAGGGGGAGAACACGGGGGTGGCACGGCTGAACATGGAGATTCTGAAAAGGGTGATGGAGAATTTAATGGATCTTGGCAGCTTAATGCTCCATTTTTTCTTGTGATTCCCCCTCGTTTCTTATCTCTCGTATTTACATAAATTATGTGGACTCCAGGGAAGCTGCTAGGCACAGAAATTTAATCAACCTGATTCTCAGGAGCCTGGTCACTGCGCAGCAAAAAGAGAAAAGTGGAGTGGAAAATAATAAAAAAAAATAATAAAAAAAGAAAGAAAGAAAGAAAGAAATCATCAGGGCACAGGATGTGTCAAAAGGGACTGTTAATAACACCAGCCCCAAGCACCGTTCGGCGAGGAGCTGGATTTCAGGAGCGGGGAAGGGATGACATCACCTTTTGCCGCACACGGGTGGTGTGGCGAGTGAGAGCAGGCTGGCTTTCCCGCGCCGCGGGTGAACGGCAGCCGAGGCGGCGGTTTAACCGCTCTCAGCCCCGCATCGCAGCACTCTTACTTTCGGGATGCCGAGGGGGATATCCTGGCGTGCGATCTCCTCTTGTAATACCCTTCCCCTGCGGCCAGGTTTCTTTTTTTTTCCCAGCGCTCCGGCAGTGCTGTTAGAGGAAGGGTTGAATAAAAGGGCTGGGAAAGAAGTCATCGCAGAACTGCCCAGCTCCTCCTCGCAGGGTGACATCATGCGTGGTGTGGTCTCGGAACTCACGGTTTGCAGAGGAGGGGTCTGCTGGGGTGCAGGGTGGTTGGAGGTACACCCACGTACTGGTTACGGGTGCTGGGGGGATTCAAGCAGGGGTGGAAATTCAGGAGGAAAACTGAGTGAAGGGGCACCCACCCCTGATTTTGCTGCCTGGTTTTGAGCGGTCCTTGTTCGATAGACAGATCCTCCCCTTCCCAGTGCAGCTCACGCTCTGCTTTCAGATACTTTAAAAAATATATTAAAAAATGCTTTGTTTCAGGGTCCTTTTTCCATTTTGTTTTGAGCTCACTGCTGACAGGGGAGATTGAAACACTTGATTTTTAAAATGTCAGACAAGAATTCTTATACTTTCTTGGTCTTTCTTTGGTGCCTTTTTACTTGTAACGCAAAACTGCTGCCCAGACCCATACATCGCTTCCCTTGGCTGTAGCCATTTTTCAGTTCAGCGATGTTGGGAGGTTCAGACTGAACTTTGGGAAAAGCTTTTCCACAGCAGGTTGTGCGTCACTGCAACAGGTATTCAGGACAGTGGGGGAATCTCCATCCTTGAAGGTTGTCAAGATCTGGTTAGCCCACGCCATGGTTGACCTGCTCAGGTGTTGGACACGGTCCTGCTTTGAGCAGATGGTCAGACAGAGACATACAGATTCCTCTTCCAGCCGAAGTTTCTGTGATTCTCCACAACCCCAGCCAGGCAGGAGCTGTGTTAACCAGCCCATGCCAAGCCAGTTAGCGTGAACTGTGTTGATACGGCGTTGAGCTGGTTTTCCATCTGAATCTTGCATGACACAAAGCCAAGTGTTTGACAGAAGTCCTTTGCAGTTACCCTTATCAACCAAACCTGGTGTCTGAGCAAAGACAGATGGGAGGATTTTGTTGTGGGGATTTCAGGCTGCCACGGCACGCTGTGCCCTGTTACTGATCCTGGTCTTCACCTGCCTGCTTCCCCCCACTGGTGGCAGGATCAGCAATCCCGAGAAATGCTTTGGAAGAGTCCCATTAAATTTCTTTCTATTCATTCGCTGCTGACAGTCTGGGAAATTACACTAGCTGTCAGTGTAGAAGACAGCTTTATCAGATGCTGGGCTTATCACAGCTCACCTTATGCATGGTGACAAGCTGCATTGACTGCATTATTAATCTGACAGGTAAATGCTCCCGCGCAAGGGGAAGCAGGCCAGGATATGAACCATTAGGTCCAAGGATCTTCCTTGCCAGGGTGTGGAGGGCGAGCATCCCTCCCTGTCTTGCCCATTAGCTGGAGTGACTGCTGTCTAGGCTACGGCTGACAAACTGCTCAGGAGAGTTGGGTCTGATGACCCAAATGCTGCTCCAAAGTCCATGGAAGCATAACGAGACCCTCGTTGGCACCAGTGGAATTGTTTTGTCAGTTCATTGTGTTCAGTGGTGTTTAAGGAGCCAAGTGAGGAGGGTTTGAGGAAGCCTTTGTCATTAGTCTACTGTTAGTCTAGAGCAGGGGGCCTTTCATAGAATCATAGAATCCCAGAATGGTTTGGGTTGGTAGGGACCTCAAAGAACATCTAGTTCCAACTCCCCTGCCATGGGCAGGGACACCCCCACCAGCCCAGGCTGCCCAAAGCCCCATCCAACCTGGCCTTGGACACTGCCAGGGATCCAGGGGCAGCCACAGATTCTCTGAGCACCCTGTGCCAGGGCCTCACCATCCTCACAGGGAAGAGTTTCCTCCTAATGTCTAATCTAAATCTTCCCTCTTTTAATCTAAACCCATTACCCCTTGTTTTTTCCCCTTTGTTTTCTCCTCAAATATCCCTGTTTAAGATTATAGGTCTCCATCCCAGTCCTGGGGTAGTGTTGATTCATTTGGCCCATCACTGACAGCAGAGCAGAAGCAGTAGGAGCTCCAAAGTGACACTCAAGATAGTAAGAGGTGTAATACAGAGTAAGGTATTATTAACAGCTGGTGCCTTCTTGTCTCTTCCACAATGGACAAGAACAAGGCTTCATTTTTCTGTGTGTTTTAAAAAAAATAGGTCAGGGCATTCATGGTTTTGATATGGGAAGTAGTGGCTACAACAGACAGTAACTGGGATTCTTGGATAAACAGCATGAACAGAGCAGAGGGCCATCTACCTTTGGGAAAAACAAGAAGATATAAATAGTGGGAGTCATCTAACCAGAAGAAAACCTTCACAATGTAGACACTTATTTCTGAGCTGTTACCTCGACCTCCTTTACAGTTAATGGAGGGAAACATGTATCTAAAGTAGCACAAATGCATTTCTCTCAGTCAATTACAGAAAGGACCTGGGGCAACTAACTCAGAAGTAGACACTTATATTTTAGTCACCTAAGGTCCAGTTCAGCTTGTTGCATTATTCATTACTTACGGCTTTCTCAGCTTCAGCATTTTGCCTAAATACAGGTGTCCAGCATCTCTGAGATACCCAGAGACATCCATGCGGGGATGGCAGTTTGGTTATAGGACTTATGGGAGCCCTGTGCCCTTCTGGACCAGCAGCAAGAGGCTAGGTGGCATCTTCAGAGCTATCACAAGGGCTACAGCACAGGCTACTCGGGGACATGCCTCCCTGCAGGTGTGTAACAGGAAGGTGTTTTGGAGCCTGTCATGGTTTAACCCCAGCCAGCAGCTAAGCACCACAGGGCCGCTCGCTCACTCCTCCCTCCCCGGTGGTGTGAGGAGGGGAATTGGAAGAAAAAGGTAAAACTGGTGAGTCAAGGACAATTTACTAGGATAGCAAAGGAAGAGGAAAAATATCAGTAATAAAATATACAAAGTGGGTGATGCACAATGCAATTTGCTCACTGCTCGTTATCGGATGCCCATCCCATCGCAGAGCAGCGACTCCTCCCTGGCCAGCTCCCCCCTTTATATACTGATCATGACATCATACAGTATGGCATACCCCTTTGGCTAGTTTAGGTCAGCTATCCTGGTTGTGTTCTCTCCCAGCTTCTTGTGAAAATTGACTATCCCAGCCGAAAACCAGGACAGAACCCAACAAGAGGGCAAGTTTCTGCAATGTTAGGCCAGTCGGACCTTCCTTCTTCTTGGCAGTGCCTAGTGGTGTGGTTGAAGGTAGCCCATCACCAGCCCCACAGCAGCACTCTGCCTTCACACCTCCACCCGGAAGGGTTTCTTGCAGGTTCCCTTGTTTTTTCCTTCCCCCCCCGCCGTCGACTACAGTGTGTGTTTGTACTTAGGGACAGACCGTGGCCTGTGTTCCATCTGCTTGTACAAAGAGCTACTTCAAGGCCATCATTTTACCCATGGGAGTTTCAGTCAGCTCCAAAATGACCATCCTGGCAGTTGCTTCTGGAGGCACAAAGACAGAGACGACAAAGCCTGGGTGCTCCAGGAGCAGAAGCACATGCTGGGTGTCTCCATGTCTTCTTCATGAAAGGACGCTAGATTTTATCTCCATGTCACAGTACACCCTGGAAATGCAAGTCTGTTGAGAAACCTTATCTTATTGAGACTGAAAATATGGATTATGTGAATCAGAGCTCCTAGGACCAAAAAACCCAGTATCATGACATTTCTGTAATCCTGTGGGATTTTAAGCTTTCTCTTCTGAAAAGTTGATTTTTTCTTTGAAAAATGTGTATCAGACTCCAAAATCTTCAGTAGTTTTAGTAGCTGAAAGGTCTATCCCATTTTTGGTTCCTCTTATAGTCCAAATTTCCACCAGTCACTATAAGAAGACATTTCCTAGAAAGCTGGCCATGCTGAATTGCAGATCAGGAAATTCTGTCTACGTATATACTTAATAAAAAAAAAACCCAAACAAAACAAAACAGAACCTTTTGGACACATCTGTTTTATTAAACTCTCTTACCCTCCAAAACAGAGTGGCCATATTGGGACTGCTGTCCCTGCCCATGTTAATTCACAGAATCATAGAATCACAGGATGGTTTGGGTTGGAAAGGACCTCAAAGTTCATCAGGTTCCAACCCCCCAGCCACAGGCAGGGATGCCACCCACTAGATTAGGTTGACCAGGGCCCCATCCAACCTGGCCTTGAACACTGCCAGGGATGGAGCATCCACAGCTTCTCTGGGCACCCTGTGCCAAGGCCTCACCACCCTCACAGTGAAGAATTTCCTCCTAATATCTAATCTAAATCTATGCCTGAAACTTGCCAAAAATTTGAAGAAGAAAGGGCAAAATCTATAGCAAGAACCATCCTAAAGAAGTTCAGATGACAAAGTGTCAATCTTAAGACCTTGATTTACTAATGCAGATGTAACCTGTCTGTCCAGGATATCTTGGCCCCAAATACAGGATCTGTTGCATCAGAATAGGATGGATGTGGCATGCTTGCCAGTTGCCAGAGGTCCCCAAGATATGTCCAGCAGCATGTTGCCTTGGCTTGGTTCCTTAGCCTGATAAGCAGATAGTGACAGCTAAGTTCATCTGGTGGCACCATTCAATCTGGAGCCAGACTTAGAGCCCAGATCACTTCTGAGGTGTGATTGCAGTGACACAATGCGTCAAAGACGGTAGGATAGGCAGGGCTCTTCGAAATGTTTGCAGTGATTTATCTCCTGCAATATGAAGAACAGCTTAGTACTACAGTTTTCTTCAAAAGTTTTTAATTAAAAAGTTCTCTTTCTTTCTTTCCTTTTGTCCTCTGAAAATACGAGGAGAAAGGAGATGGATAAAAATAAGATAGAAGTGAAGTTAAAGCATGCAAATGTTGATTAAAAAATATCAACCCACTCTACTGTGAAATGCTAACAATGGTTCCCATGGCTCCTGTCTCTAGAGTTAGAACAGCCCCAGTGGGTGAACTTTTGATTTCTGAAAGCGCAGCCACTTCTTGAATGGGCACCATTAGTTACTCGCTCTCAGAAAGGCAGTATCTGCCGTAGGAGATAAAATCACCTAGTGAGCTCCTGTGTTTGGAAAATGAAGTCAAATTCCAGCTTGAAACAAGTTTCACGTCTTTGGACAGTGTGGGTAGGTAGTAGTGGGAACAGATCACCAGTAGGTACCATGATTTTTTTTTTTCCATTATTGGCATAGATCAAACAAACCTGGATAGCTTTCCGGAAGCCAGAACACAAGATGGGGATCGGATAATGTTCTTAAGTGAAATTCCCTATCCCTGGTGCTAAGGGTGATCACTCCAGAATACAGTAGAATAGAATAGAATCATTAAGGTTGGAAGAGACCTCAAGGATCATCTAGTCCAACCGACCCCCACCACCACCTATTAACGAAGCTCATTACTGTCCTGTTATGCCACCTCCCAGTCTGTGCATCCGTGAGGAAAAATAACCCAAACAGCCATTTATTAAGTATCTAATTGTCACTTTCACTTTGCCCACTTCACAGCAATATTTAGCACTTAACACAGCACTTCAACCGACCTGTGGAAATTTCACAGTGTTTATTTTGTCTGATGGCTGAAGAGTAGTAGTAACATCAGTGTGTTTCTTCAGAGCTTGCTCATTTACCTCCTCCTTCATTCTCTCCAAGACGTCAGCAGATTTCCACTCGCAATCAATAGATCGCTAGAAAAATGTTAGCCTCCAATAAAGATCCCCTAATCTATTCAGTAGCCAGCGTGCAAGGCAGGCAGAAAAGGTCAAGAAAGTAGAGTGTTGTAGGTCCTTTATAAGGTCTTGGATCAGCTGCAGCACTCCCTGCTGAAGAGACCATAGCAGATGGCTTTGATGCTCCCAACCACCTTTCTCCCATGATGTGGCTTCAACGTGCAATGAGTGTGTGATGACATTGGCAAGCAGCAGATGGGATGTGGACAAATCACAGTTAAGCCCACACAGCTTCTCCCTGACCAACTCTGGACCTTCAAGTGCTTCAACTGGAGTATTTTTTAAGGGATCCCTGCGAACACCAGGGCAAAGCCATCCCTGCCCCAAATTTCAGTGTATGGGGTGCCTTTGCTTGAGTCACAAGCAGCAGGCTCAGCAGAGGCTGCCCTGCAGATACTAACTCAACATTTGGGTGAAATTAGCTGAGAAACTTGAAATGCACAGGCTTGGCCTTGAAAAAATAACAGTTGTGCTGGGCCAGCCAGCTTTAAAGTCCACCAAGCGCAGGTTGAACAACAGCAGGATGGTGTAAGAACAAGGCAAACACACAATGCTGCATCCCAGGATGCTCCTGAAGAGCCTTCAGTTTAGTAACAGGATTTTCCTCAGTGGTTGACTTTGTGTGTTATTTCTTTCTAAAGGCTCGGCAGCATGAGAAAGGGTCGTCCAGTTTAACTTTGCTGCATAGAAAAACAAGAACTTTCCTTTTGCTGGGTTTGAACTGTCACCTAACCATTTCATAAGGTGCTCCTAGCTCTTGCTAGGAAAACCTTCCATTGCAGGGCACTTCTGATTTTACAGCTGTAATCTTACATCCCATCAGTTGTCCCTTTTCTGGACTGAAGGCTCTTGGTCTCTATGACAGCTTTTCATACAGAAACTGCACTGATCACCACTCTTCTCTGAACCTTTTCTAGTTCTACTACATCCTTTTGGAGGTGAGTGAGGACCACAAACACACAGCACGCAGCATCCTGGACAGTGAAGCAGTAGCACGGCTGCTTGTTTGCTTTCTTCCTTTCCCAGTCCTCCCTTTTATCTGATTTCGCTCTTCTGGCCCATTCTGGGGCTGTGCGGGTTGCACAAGCCATGGTGGCTGCAGGGCTGGCAGAAGCACATTGCAGCCGTCTGGCTGGAGAGGCCACGGCGCAGTGAGAAGGTTTCCAGCCCGCAGGGCTTTCCCCCCCTCTCCACTCTGCCTAGCTGTGATTGCTCTGCCTTCTCCCACTTTCTCTGCCTGGCACAGATGGTTGGAGGCTTTTCTGAAGCTGAAAACAGAGTCTAAAACGCTGAGGCCACCGTATGCCTGCGTGAGGCTCAGCCTTACGGAGGGAGCGGTTGGCCACCGTGGCCATCAGGCAGTGGCACCTTCTCGCCCTCATCCCTTCCCATCGACCTAGAGTGGTTTTGTTACAAACAGGTTGGTGGATTTAATTAGAAGCAGCAAAACATTTTGATTTATGATTCCTACCCGCCTTACCTCCTCCGCTCCCTCTCCAGCTTCACGCTTGTCAGAGCAGATATTTTTAATATATATATATATTTTTATCACAAGCCGCTCCTTTAGCGCTACAGGCAAAGCTTTTAGCAGGGGAGAAGATGCCCAGCTTACAAGGAAGTCTCCCATTATTATTGCTTGCTTTAGTGATTTTCCAGGAGAGGCAAAGGGCCATATTCTGGCTGTTTCTCTCTCCTTCACAGCACGATATTCACCTCGTCTACAGCATCACCCTGTGGCGCTCCTGGGTGGCATGTCCGTTCTTCACTATGGCGGAGAGCTGTTCCTCTCTGCCCTGGCGTGCACGTGGTCCAGGGCTGCGAGCCATGTCTGCTTTCCCCCTTCCCAGACATCAGGGCGTTAATAAATTAGCCCCTCCGTTGCCAGTTACCCTTGAGGTTATCAAAAGCTGAACTAAATCCCAGGGCTGGGGCAGCAGGAGGGGAACGTCTGAGCCGATCCGCGTCTGAGCTTAGGTTTGATTAATGAACTACTACGAAAGAAATTCCTTTATATATACATTGGGGTGGTGCGTGTGTATGTATATAATCAGGTGAATCATTCCCATGCTCATTTGTTGATCAAATGTGAAGTCACACCTCCCAGAACTGGGAGACAGGACTTGTGGTGAAGGAGATGCAGCTCAGGGATGTGGGGATGGGGCGGCCGAGTGCCGGTCCCCATCGCACGGCCAGGACGGGAGAGGCTCCTCCATCCCTCCTGAGCAGCCAGGAGCAGCCATATGACCTCGGCATTGCTGCAGTGGCTCCGGGGAGACTGTCCAGACCTGTTGTCTGCCACTCAGGAGGGAAACCAGAGAAAGGCAGGGGAATAATGGAAGGACTGAAAGTGGTGCCAGACGTTGAGCAAAGTTCAGCTCATGTAACGCCACGGAGAGTGTGGGGACAAGGGGAGGACAGCAGGAGCTTGGCCATGGTCTCTTGATGCCTCCATGTGCAGCAGGAACATGATATAGTGACTTTTTTCTTTATCTTTAGCTGCAACAAGGGGTGCCAAGGCCTAGCTGGTTCCTTAGATCACCAGCGAGAAACCCTTTGCCGTTCCAAACATAATCATAGAATCATAGAATCACTAAGGTTGGAAAGGACCTCTGAGATCATCAAGTCCAACTGATAATTCAATCTGTGAGAAGTTACAGCTGCCTTTGTTTAATTTAACTTAATTTAATGTTTGGGGTTTGTTTTTTTATTTATTTTACTTTATCTTATTTTTTTCTATTCTATTCTATTCTATTCTATTCTATTCTTTTAAAATAACATTTTTCATTATAATATGTTACATGGTAGTGGGTCATCCCATCCAATACTATGGATGGCATAAACTGAATATGATGTTTAAAAGGTGAAATACAACCAGGAAGAACAATTTTGCCAAGAACTGACATTTCCCAGGTTTCTAAAAAGAGCCTTCCCAAATCATTCCAAAGGTCTTTTACACAAAATCTTCAGAACACTCTCTGGAGCACAAGTCTTATGAGGAGCGGCTGAGGGAACTGGGACTGTTTAGTCTGGAGAAGAGGAGGCTCAGGGGAGACCTTGTTGCCCTCTACAACTACCTGAAAGGGAGTTGTGGTGAGCTGGGGGTCGGCCTCTTCCTGCAGATAACCAGTGACAGGACAAGGGGAAATAGCTGCAAGTTGCACCAGGGGAGGTTCAGGTTGGAGATGAGGAGAAATTTCTTCTGGGAAAGGGTGGTCGGGCCTTGGAACGGGTTGCCCAGGGAGGTGGTGGAGTCCCCGTCCCTGCGGGTATTTAAGGAAACGTTGAATGTGGTACTTAGGGACATGGTTTAGTGGTTAATAGGTGGTAGGGGGACAGTTGGACTGGATGATCCTTGAGGTCTCTTCCAACCTTAATGATTCTAT
>VWZZ01014460.1:579800-589943 GCA_013399095.1 Psophia crepitans | reverse complement strand
GGGGGGATGTTGCTTGCCGTTCATAGGTAGCAGTCTGTGAGTTTAAATGAAAAATCAGCAGGACAAACCTCCTCATATCAACTAGGGAAAGCAGTTCAACTTACAGTGTTGATTGTGGAGATGATACTTGGGCATTCCCCATGGCCGTTCATGTCAAAGTGATGACCGGAAACATCTCTTTTGTTAAAAAAAAAAAAAAAAAAAAAGTGCCATGAATTCCCACCATGAATTTTTGCATAAGGGGAAAGCATCTCCTTGTAACATGCCAGCAGGCCGTCGGCGTGTGGGTTATCTTGTGATACCTGACCGCATGTATATAGCAGGAATGACATGCCAAGAGGAACAGACCCTTTGAACTGAGCTCTTAATCTAACTAGACATCCTCCAGACAGTGATTTTGGCTGTTCTAATTCACTGTCTTGATTTGGTTGTCAGTATTTACCTTTCATTTTGAAATAAACAGCGAAAGAGAAGTCCTGGGAAACTTCAGGTATGTTTTGTAATTGTCAGATTTTGTAATGGACTTGATGGAGTCCTCCATGTAATTATGGAAGAGCTGAATGGAAGAACTGCATTTATTCAAAAGCTATTTTGCAAGTCTCTGAAAAACAACAGGAGACTTTAGTATGTGCTTCATAGACTACTACCTATTTTGACATTTTTGATCATAGTTTTTGTCCTGCCCATCATTACTCATCAAAACGATGTCGTCCATGCCCAGGATGAATTACCAACCACAACTTTGTAAATTAAAAAATCCTGGTCTGAAAGTTTACTGAGTATTAATAATGGCAATAATAATAATAACAAATTATTATTTGTTATTAACTATAGAACAAGAAAGCAGACAACAGTGAGAAATCAGATCGCATCAGACTTCTCAGTGCTGGGGTGCATTAATGACAAAGTCTCGTCAGTGTGGGTAATATGCCAGAGATTTTCTCGCAGCTGGTAATTTAGTATGCATGAGGATCTGAATTCTTCTGCTTTTCAGACTCCAGGCAATCTATGCAAGTCTAAAAACTGAATGTAATGGTTTAACAGTGTAATAGTATAAATCCCTTGTGTAATGGTAGCTAAAACAAACAAATTTTCAGCATAACCTGACTGTGTAGCAAATGTGGCTGTTGAACTAGGAACTATAGTTGTGAGCCATTGGATACTTCTTCTTTCTGTAACAGCCTTCAGGAACAGCTAAATTAATTTAAGCTTCCTGAGTGGAAACAAAATCATGCTTAAATCAGATTATCAGGAGCCTGCAATGAGAGTTCCTATTGCGAATGTCTATTGTGAATAGACATTTAGCTTAAATTACTGTTTCAAAGAGAGATTTTTTTAAAAAATTATATTTAGCTCGCTTGAATAGTGTCCTACTGAGAGCGCTGCAGTCTGAAGGATTGTGCCCACAGAACATCATGGACAGGACTCACGCCAGCTTCTGACACACTTGTACACCAATCCGTAAGGACCACCTACAGGGAGAGAGGGTGTAATTCAATTTCCACACTCATTCAATCCCCATGTCCATCAAGGTTGCCAGTTGTGAGGGCAGCTTTTCTGGTACGGATGGGTTTTTTAGCAGCAGCTGAACTGAAGCAACTAAGCTCATTTCATCTAGCTACCTTTTTTTTTTTATTTATTTGGTTTTTAGGTTGCATGTGTTCAGAAAGGAAGTTTATCTAGAAAAGAGTATTTAAGCTCCACTGTAAATGTTTAAGCCTCTCTTTTCCATTTGGTAAATCTTTTTCCATACAG
This sequence comes from Psophia crepitans, assembly GCA_013399095.1. Classification (NCBI taxonomy): domain Eukaryota; kingdom Metazoa; phylum Chordata; class Aves; order Gruiformes; family Psophiidae; genus Psophia; species Psophia crepitans. The sequence continues at coordinate 588,188 of VWZZ01014460.1, read as the reverse complement.
GACCATATGCCAAAAGTACACGCACCCTTTTACAAAGTTGGAAGCACATAGACACTGTGGACTATTTCCTGTAGCTCAGAAGCCAAGATTCCCACAGCTTACAAGGGGTTTGCGAATGTTTAAGTCTGAGGTAGCTCCTATTCCAATAAGGAACAGCACAAAAAATAGCAGAAAAAGATCCCATTCTGCCACTACTGTACAAGCAAAAACATTGGAAGTATGGCTGTGCCAAGGTCTTGGGATTGGCTTCACGTGTGTGTAAATAAAAACCCCTAATTTTCTCATGCAGTGAGTTATTGCAGCAATACGTTACATTCTGGTTTTATAGCCGAGACGTAAATTGTAAGCTTTCCATCCCAGGCCTTTCGAAGTTCCTGTTCTCACTGTTTCCTCATGCAAATCTGGTTGTTTCCAGTTGCAAAAGCCAAGGCTTAGCATTTGTCTATTTGCCTACATAGCTACAAATTGTTTTTATAAAGTATTTAGAGACATTTAAAGTCAACTTACTGGAACAAGTTTTTGGTCAGATCTTCAGTGACCAAAGCATATGTCAGAAAATGCCTTGGTAATACGTACTTCTTACGCATTTGATTATGTGCTTTATTGGTTTAGATTCTATAGTAGCTTCCTGCTAGTTTCTGAAAACCTTATGAGTTGGAAAATAAACCTATACTGAATTTCATCATTTTATAGCCATGTAAGCTGGCATGATTTTATGCTGCTCTGCACATGCATATTATTTTGAAACTTTTTTGTTCATATATTAAATTCATTTGACCCATATCAGTATGTATGATATCCGTAAATAAGAATGGACCCAGTGTGCAGATGTCCCCCAATAATGAAAGCCGTGAACAAGGTGGTTAGGAGTATGTTATGTGCTGGCTTCAACCTCTGCTAGATTTGAGCAAGGCAGTTGCCTGCAGCACTTTGTTTTATGTTATGCTCTTTAATGGTTACGTGTTTCAGTGTTGGGCTGAAAGTTTAAAGCTAACCAAAGAATATAAAATGTCAAAATAAATTTAAATGATCATAATATGTGTATGTTACAATGATTACTCAGAAGGTGCTCTGCGCCCCACCCTACAATCCTTATGCAGATGAGTTTCACTGAAATCTATGGGAATTTTGTCTCAACAAGTACTGCTGCAAAATCAAGTTTGCTGTGCCTTAAATGCTTACCAGATAAATCTCATGCAAAACAGTTGCAACTTGGATTCCCTAGTTTCTAAAAAGTGTGTACAAGTCTCTTTTTGAACAGTAGATCGCCCACATAGTGTAATGAAAAATTGACTATTAATGCCCACTACTCAAATTTATTTCATTTTAGTATTGTCAGAAATAACTTGATTGTGTCCTCTTTTTTGTTCTTTAACACTGTTGTGCCAAGATGGTTCTCTGAGGTCTTCTTCAAAAGCAGAAAGTCAGTTTGGTCAAATCTGTCAGCATTCGTAAACCATTCCTAGTATCCAGTCAATGTATTGTGTTTTATATGTTGTCTTGCTTGTTATTCAAGGGTTTGTATGACACTTACATTTTTCCCAGTAACAGCATATTATTATATGCACATCTGTCAGAAAAGCACTGCAAAACTATACCTGCGCTTTATGTGAAGACCTACTAATGTGCTTTGCAAATCAGTTTTATTTGCAAATTGTGAAGAAGGCGCAAGCTTGCAAAATACGTACATAACATTTATCTGAAGGTTAACTTCTCTCATTGCTCCATTCAAGTTGTAATAAAATCTGTATTTTAAAATGTGCTGCAGATTAGTTTTTCCATATATTTGCTGATCTGTATAATTTGGGAAAACTGACTTACAGTTATTCACAATCGGACTTTTTTCACAGAAAAAGTGTTTTGGGAACATGCAACTAATTTTAAGTAGATGGCCAGGCTCTCTTGTGCTAAACTAAAGTGCCTGTGATATTTGCCTAATATGTTTATTGAAGTGTCACATTATGTAATTTAATTGTGAAACTATGTGTGCTAAGTTAATATAGCTGGAAAATTAACATCAAATTTAATGTAGAAAAATGCAGATCCTCGATTCGAGACTGTTGTCTCCGTGCTTAACTTTCCTTCTAGTATTGTTTTTTCTTTTTACTTTTCATCGAATAGTAATTTCATTTCACTCAAGACTACTTCTGTCTTTCATAATAAATTACTTTAAGCACAGCTTTGAGCGTTGTTTCAAATACAGGCCAATTGTGTACTTCTGAAGTTATTTTGTATGAGAAATAGAAATATGTGGCTTCTTTGTAGTAATTGCACAAAATGCAAGTTTTTCATTCTGCTTATAGTCATTTAATTACTTTTATATTTGCTTTGTACTAAAACTTAGGGATGAAAATGTGTTAGAAAATGAGTAACAGCAAGATGCAGTTTGACAAAAACCTTTCTGCAGGAGCTAGGTAGCATGACGTCGCGCGCGATTATTCTACCTTGAATTGTGTGTTACTGAATTTAGTTTTTTCCGCCACAAATAGCAAAAATTTATTGGCGCCTTTCCCCGATTTCCAGGTATGTTTGGCTGTCTCCCTTACATAAACACCACCGCTGAAAGCCTTCAGACGGCGCTCAGGAGAGTTACGCAGAAGTACCTTAGAAACGGCTTTTGAAAACAAAGTAGAAATACTGTCTGTGCCTGAAGTGCCAGGTCCCGCACGTCCGCGGTGCGGCGGGCACGCGGTGCCTCCCGCTGGCTCCCGGGAAGGTGGCCTTGTGCGTGCACAAGTGGCCACTCCACGGCCGCCGTTTATTGCGTGGTGCTTCAGCTCAGCCCTCGCCTCCGCACGCTGCGTTCTGGCGATAGTCTCCTCGGGGAAAGTGCACGGTCCTAATCAAGTGTCAAATACAGAAAATGTGGGAAAATGAGACACAAAAGAGAGTTTCGACTTTAGTTATATTGAAATACTGGAAAAAAAACACGGGGGCTTTGAAAAGCGGTGAAAGGGTGGAATGTGTAAAGTCTCTGTGGGAAGAAAATGTCATCCTATCAATGGATTTTATTTTTTTTCAGCGTTTTCTTTCCTTCTGTTGAATTTTGTAATACAGGCATGCTTCTTTGTTCCCCTCTAGTCCCTGTCAAAGCCCTCTCTTTCGATCGAGCAAAGTATGTTCGTTTCCCTTTTTGTTTTTTAAACACGCAACTTGAAATCTAGTCAGCTTCAAAATGTTAGTTAAAAATATGAAAGGTCCCCTGCTGCTTTGTCACTCTGCCAAATTTTGTGGTTTTACAAACCACTTTCCTGGAGACGGTTTTTTAATATTTTTTTTTTCCTCTTCCCTGTTGCTGTGTGAGTAATTTAAAACAAAAAAAACCTCACCCAAACCAAACCCCCAAAACAAAAACCCAAACTGGAGAAACTGAGTGTCCGGAGGAAACAGTAAGATGTCAAACATTAAGTAAACATTCCAGAAATAGAGGAAAATCCACTTACCAAGAACTGGGGGGGGGTGTGAAGGAGGGGAGGGGGGAGAAGCCAATATATGTATGATAAGTAAAAGAAGAAAAAGAAAAAGATGTTAGTGTAGTGGACCTCACATTTTTCTCTTACGGATAACCTGCAAGCCGTTTTTAAAAGACAACAATGTTTGATTTACTGCTCCAAACAGTAGCAGGTATAAGTGGAAAGGGAGAGAGGCATTCAAGAAATAACTGGCTAGAAGCCAGCAAGCAGTATGTTTTCCCATGATTTTGAGGTCTCAGCAGCCTGACTTGCCAGCTTTCATTCTGTCTTTTGCAATTTTACGTATCCAAAATGTAGATTAAACTAATCCCTCTTGCTGTCTGCCCCTGCAGTTGAGAGCCATGCTATGACATACGCTGCGTGTGTGTGTACCACCACAGCACTGCTGGCCTACACTGAGAGCACTTACTGGTGCAACTGGAAACCTGAGCTTTAAAAATTAAATAAATAAATAGATAGATAGATAGAAGATAGATAGATAGATAGATAGATAGATAGATAGATAGATAGATAGATAGATAGATAGATAAAGGAAGGAAGGAGGCATTATATGCATTGAGAGGCCCTTAATTTGGTTTCCTTATTGTGTGCAGCAAATGTTGTCATTTGCAGGGCTGCTGAGCATAAGTCAATAATTTTCAGTATTCAGGCCAATAAGCTCTAATTGCCTTGGCGATACAAATGTAGCCATGTAAAGGCTGAAAAAGCCAGTCACGACCGTTTCGGTTTTTGTCTTCGCCCCCTCCTCCACCCCACTTTACTTTTCAAGTCTGTTCAAATTGTACGGTCAAGGATCCCAAGAGGGTTGAATAAAGGGAAAACACATTTTCCAGGGAACACCAGTCCTCAGCACTGTATGGAACTTGGGCATTGTGGAAAAATTGCGTGCTGTTATATCACAACGTGTCTTTGTTGTCACTTTCCTGTTCCTTCCCTCGAGATACCTCTCAGAAAGACATGTATCCTTATTATTTTGCTCCACACAGATGCATTCAAAACTAATCAGTGTTGTAAACACTTCGTTTCTGTTTGGACAAACTATTTTTTAACCACAAAGGATAATACAGAAGGGCAGTATTTAATGGAAATGCTGCTTATTTACACTGGCTTCGTTAATGACAGAGACCTGATGAAATACCATTGCTTCATTTGTTTATTCCAGCCAGACTCCCTATGAGCTGAGATTGGCATTGTGAAATCACGCAGATCAACACTTAAGATTTACTGCAAGCATGCTAATTATGTAGTATTCGTAATTATCAGAAACTACAGTTTCAGTAGACTGTTACTTTTTCCTTTTATGACTCCTATTTACATTAAAATTGTGTAAAAAATAAGGTGCAGTTATTCTGAAGATTGAGAAATATGTGCTTCCCTTGGCAAACCGCAGTGCACCTACTTGGTATTTCAGCTATTAAAGCAGAAAGGTATGTTCATTGCATATAATTTCTTGAAGTCCACGCACGAGCACCTGAAATTAGCAGAGCTCTTATGTGAATGGACAGTCTCATCTTGTTACAGAAAGCAAGAGGGTAACATTTCTTCTTCTGTTTTTTTGTCTTTTAGAAATTCATACACATTGGGGGGCAGATGGAAAAGGACTTTACTTTTACGTTGTTATTGCCTTTGGAATTTTAAGATTTGTCAAAACTAGTTTCATGTTGTTTAAATGCCAAAATTAAAATTTCTAATGAATATCATTATTAGATGAGAGATAATGCTCCCAGAAGAGCACCAAATAAAAAGGGCTACAGTACGGAAAAGGAGGAGGGAAGGAAAGAGGTGGAATATGATCACCGAGAGCAATATGTAATTGCAAGGGTGGAGCATGTCCAAGACTGGTTTGTGACTGGATTTACATTAAGAAGAAGAGCTTGTGTATTTAGTCTGAAGCGAAGACAAGTATTATAGAGGCACCACAGTAAAGGTATAACCAGGTTAAAGGACTTTGTGCTCTTGCCAACTGAGTGGAACTGAAATTGCGTTTTCAGTAAGTATACCCTTGTCTTTTGGCCTTTTCACAATAATACTGCATTTCTTTTGTCATGTGTCTTACCAATTCGTGGTGTAATTCAGCTGTTACTGGTTACTGCGCTTGTTTGGAGTATCGGTGAAATTCCTTTTGTATTACCTTCTTGCCTCTATTGCCCATTTGCAGTTAGTAGTCATTAAGAATTCAAGATTTATCACGAACCATGTTTTTTAGGGGTGTTTATGAAAGAAAAACACTGTCTGTTGCAGAGTTGAATCATAACGTTAAAACACTAATGCCCAGCCGAGAGTGTTTTACCTGCCGGTGCCAGCGTGGGCATTCACAGCACAGCTGGTGTCTGCTCCCTGACTTTAGACGTATACGAAATATAGGCAACTTCTTTAGGAACCGTTNTTGGGGGGGGGGGGAATATATCTAATACTCATGTAATCAGCTTCCTATGTCTGTTTGGATGTTTTTTCGAGGTTAAATTTTTTTCAGTGGTGAAATCTAAGGCAGTTTAACATGTTCTTTCTTCTTTAAAGTGGATCTGTTGGCTTCTCTGGAATTTAGACAAAGATAATTGGCAAAATGAAGACAGACACGCTGATTCATAGCTAAGCCGATCGTGGGCAGGAGTTCGCCCTCTTAACAAGCTATGGTGAAATAAGTATAAGATTGCCAGAAAAACAGAAGAGGACCAGAGCTCGGTGTATAGCGCCTGCTTTGCTGGGGCCAGTACGCACTGTGGTTCTGAGGTCCTTAGTTTCCAGAGGTGCTGAGTGCTTTCTGTTCCCAGCTTTCTAGGACTTGTGGGTATGTATACATCTGAAAGTCAGTGCTGCAGCAGCTTCCCAGGCTGAAGTCCGTGGTGCACAGAAACTGCTTTAAAACCTGACATACAGTTGTAGCTAAGATGCCTGTGTTTAAAAACAGGGGGGTAGTAAGAAGTGTTAAATTTCCAAGAGTACATTCTTTATTTCCATGTGTTTTCAGACTGGACTGGCTAAAGTTGTATGCAAATTAATAAGTTCATTAGATTTTGCAGATAATAAGCAGTGTGTAATAGAAATTGCTCTACAGGTCTGTGTAACAGAATATAGAATCCTCGTGTTTTGAGCTAGTTTGAAAAAACAATAACCGCACTGTTGCTGCAAAGTTCTACATCGCGACTTGGCTATTCATTTATTAAACACCGTAATGTCCTTTCAAAAGAAGAGATGTTTAGGAGGGCCCAATTCTGTAAACTTGTGAGCATGGGTAGGCTGCTGTTGTCTCAGTGGAGGTACTCATGCATGCAAAGTTAATTACATCTAAGTGTTTGCAGGGTTGTGCCCATAAACTGCAGTTATCTTGGGGTTTTGTTGGTGTAGGTGATGATGTGGCTAGGATTTTCAGAGACATATTCAGGGGACTGCTTTTAAACATGGGGAAAAAAAAACCCCAACAATACAGCAAACTAAATCTCTGTTGCCCAGTTTGAGAGAAAAGACAAAGTTTTATTTTATTTTATTTTATTTTATTTTATTTTATTTTATTTTATTTTGGGTTTTTATTTTTTTTTATTTTATTGAAGATGGAGTTCTAAAGGGTTAATTTTGCCAATGGAAAATACTTACTTGTTAAAGTAGCTGTAGCTATTCACGGTTTGTTACCATAACTATCTTAATGTCAAAGAATTGCATTAAACTGATTGGAGTCATTCTAGAGTAATCAATTGTTACATTTTCATTTCTAAAATGTAGGAGTTTGGCAATAGACACTTATCTTAAATCAGTAAACTGCCTTGGTCATTTTATCTGGAATAATAATAGTGAAAGTAATATTTTTTTTAATTTCTTATAGGCTGATAACTTTAATGCCAAGTTTCTTGTTGGATGGAATTTTTATAGTTAAGTTATAAACACCTGAGAATTTCAGTTTACAGTGGAAACTTCAGGTCCAAATATTTTAGCCACAGCAGTATATACATATCTGAAATGAAACTTCTAGAGACTGATTTCACCAGACAGAAGGAGTTGATGAAGTGAGTGCTTGCCTTTTGCTTCTTGAGAGCAAGATCCACATTAAGCAGATACTTTGCTTGCACTGTGAGCCGGCTTGCGTATCAGTGTTCAAAAGCATCCATTACTTACCTTAAATTAGGTTTAAATGATCCCATTACCTAGAAGTTTCTTAAATTACTTGTGGGATTGCGCTGTTTAAAAGTTTTCATGTAACTTGGTTCTGTCACCCTGCACTGGAGGTTCTTGCGAAAGCCGGTTTGTCAACTATTTTCATTAGTAGATAAGATTATGAATTGCTGTTGAAGCATTGCACTTAACTTAGTGGTTATCCAGCCATCCATATATAAACAATACTCCACTGCTGCCCAGTCAGCCCACTGCTCCCTGGCATTACCTGCTTGATTTTTTTCACATTTGTGTTAAGTTCAGTGATTAAGTGCTGGTCTTGTTCTCCTGTCACAAGTAAATATTCCCTTGAAGTTAGTGGGAGCTCTCCTTCCGTAAGGACTATGGAATGGTGTCATAGGACAGCAAATTTTCCACATAGTCTTCCTGGAGATCCATGTTTTTTCCTCTTTCCTGAAGAGAGAGAAGCTAAGCAGCCTGGAGCCTTGGAATTAAAGAAGGAAGTAAGTAAATGCTGTTTGTAGAGGATAGGCTCTCCTGCTATTGATTGCAGTGATTTGCTTGATACCTGCCCATAGTGGTTCCTCCAGGTCCACATGAAGAGGTCCAAGTTAAGTAGAACATTAAATGTCTGGAGTGAAACCCGAAAGTGCACAGTCAGGAGTGGAGTATGGGGCACTCTCTGCTTTATACATTAGATCCTTTTGCTGAAGAGAAAATAGTTTGGAAATGAATGGCTGTAAATTGAATAATTTCTCTGCACATTTATAGATAAAAATAGAATAGAATAGAATAGAATAGAATAGAATCA
>VWZZ01014460.1:498530-579191 GCA_013399095.1 Psophia crepitans | reverse complement strand
ATAATAATAATAATAATAATAATAATAATAATAATAATAATAATAATAATAATAATAATAATAATAATAATAATAATAATAATAATAATATAAATAACAACTTCAGAGTGGGGCTTTTTGTTTAAGATTTATTTTTATTTTTCTGCTACAACTGCTTTACCTTTTGCTTCCTCAGTCATTTGTAAAGCATTGGAAAGTTTCAAATATCTTTAAAAATTAAGATTGTAATAAATAATTGTTGGAAAACATCACAGAAAATCTCTGTTTGAAAACGGAGAACCTAGAACCCTCTTCCATTTCAGCAAGAAGACTTATCTTTGTGCCTACTTCTGGATATGAAGTTGTAAGTACTTGCATTTTATATAAATACGTTAAATGATTCCAGGTACTCTGGAATGTGACGCATAAACCCAACGGGTATGAGTGTGTGTGTGTTTATGAAATTAATGTCTTTTAAGCAGCTCATTGAATCCTCCATACAGATATACAAAATCAGAAACCATCACCAATGACAAAATTTTTTAAAATTATAGGACTTATTAAAAAAGAGGGATTTGGAGAGGTAAAAACTTTTCAGTGAGTTATTATGTGAGCATATCTTTGTGTGCTTATGTGCATATACCATGATTACAAGTCAGCATAATAAATTAGAAATTAATATATTTAAAGCATCTGGTTTTACCCCAACAGTGAGAGTGAATTTATAAGGAAGTTTGTGCCTCAAATGTAATTGTTCATTCCCTTCCACCAACGCAGTAGTTGTTTAATACAGCTAAAATGTATCTAAAATATTTTTAATCTGTGTCTGTCACTTGCATTGTCATGAAACAAACACACATTTCTATAATCACAGGAAAGTAATAATTTTTGTTTTTTCAGGAGAGCTCTTCAGCAGCTCATGCTTTGACGTAATTCTATTAAATTGAGTAGAGTTGTTTCCACACAAACTTGCAGTTATGAGTCAAGAAACAAATCCATTATCTGAATATAAATGTAATTGTTAATGTTGTATCTATATGTGGAAGTATTGGTCAGTACTCATGATCAAGTAACTCCTGCTCCCTTTTAATAACCCACTATCTTCCGTGGCTTTACAGAAAGTCTCATCTGAGGGAGGTGCACAGAATGTATCACTTCTGTCATATTTTATCTGGTAATCACTTCTGAAAACATTAGTATTTCAACTAACTTTTAGGGTTTGCTTTGTTTGCTTATTTTTAAGAAGTCCTGCCCCACAGATGCTAATGGTATGCAGATCCTGTCTCAAGCCACTCAATTTCTTGCACCCCCTCAAGCTAAAAATCCTTAAGGCAGATTGCAGTTTGGAAAAGTTCACATCCAGCAAGTTTCAGCTTGGATTTATTTTTATGGTTAGTTTTAATGCTCCTGTATAGGATTTTGAAAGAGAAAATCTGGCAGCTAGATCCTTGTTAATAACTATAGCATCTTTTTAAATAGCACTGGCCATAACAAGGGTGTCATGCAACACTCATCCACTTGCCCTCAGATCTTTTAAAGGCTTGATTTTTTTTTTCCCAATGGTAATGCCTTCTGCAACAGTTTTAAATAAAACCTTATCCATATTTTTTAAATAAGGAGTAAAAAGTAATGGGATACGCTTATTCTGTTCCATACCACACTCATTGCCATAGGATCTGAGTAGCTTCCACAAGTGCATTAAGCAGTGAGCTAACATCTGTCATGTGTTGTTTATTGTCTCATCCTCTACCCCTGGAGAGAGCTGTGTGGAGTGTTTTGTTTCAGAAGGGGTTTCTTGGGAGAGAAAAAGGGTTGGTTTGGGTTTCTTTTATCAAGTACATGCTGCTAGGTATTTGTGCTACAGCAGGCAAAACTGAGAAACCTGCCATGCACCTGGAGTGGAAGGTGGTGATGTTTGTGGCCAGTCCTTAGCTCATAGTGCAGGTTTTAGATCAACCCACTGAAAAGTTCAGGCTCCCTTTCAAGAAGTCTGTCTGCTGCAAGTGGAGAACTGTGGAACAGAGGAAAAGCCTGTGATCCTCGTCAGCAATCAGAGGAGACCTTCTCCATGTCACCAGCGCAGGCTGCAGCGGCTGGGTTAGGGGGGGTTCTGGTGGGAACTGGCGTGGAAACTAGAAGGCCCATATGACAGGCGTGTGGTAACCTGTGTTGGTACAGAGTCACATTGCAGTATTCAGAACCAGTTCTCTTCTGAAGTGCCAAAGGCTTCATTTTGAGACGCTGAGGTAATTGGGCTGAGAAGTGACAGTGGCTGTGGAAGTGGATCACTTTCGTCCACGATGAAAGAGTTCTCCCAGACAGCTGGAGATACTTAGTCACGGCCGTTGTGAGATCTTAGTCAGATAAAGAATCCAAGAAGCCTAGGGTGGTGTATTGACATCTCTGCATCTTTGGTCAATGGAGACTGTTTCATGACTGCAAACTTAACGTACTGCTCTTCTAAGTTCCCAGCATCACCTGCACAATCTTAGGTTTAGATCTCATCCGTTACATTACTCGATGATCCTTGTGAGTCCCTTCCAACTCAGGATATTCTATGATTCAGTGATCTATTGTAAGTGATTGAAGGTATGTGTGTATTTCTGACACTTGAGTCCACTTGGTCTGGTTAGTTGGATTCTTAACGAATTAAAAAAAACAACAAACCAAAACCAAACAACAACAATGAACCAAACCAACCAACCAAAAAAATCTAACAAAGGATCAAATGGATGTGGTGCATTGGAAGAACTGTTGTGAGCATGCACAAGCTGTGTTGGGGACACAATGCATCAGAACCAGATTCCAGGTCAGAAGAAAATACTGCTAGCTGAGGTCTGGAAATGCAGTTGATCTACAAATGTTAAAAGACAACTGACATAACATGAAGTCACTCATCAACCTGTTGTTCTGAAATCAAGAAGGGTAGAAAAGAGAGTTGATTCTTGTGGATTCCAGGAGTTAAAGGGTCAAGTGATGGAAGTGCGACTTTGCATCTATGCTTTAGTCCTTTCCTCCAGGAAGGCTCGTGACATTATTAGTGCTGTATGGTGAGCCTTGGCCAGCCCTCCCTGGTGAAGCGCTGTTGTATCCTGCAGCTGTGAGCTAAGTGGAAATGAGATTAATTTCTTCAGCAGCAGCCAGGCTGATGAAAGCTTAGAGAAGAAAGTAAATTCCTGTTTCTCTACTTCAGGTTCTTTCTCTGAATGGTGCCAGCTCTCGGGGCAGATACAGTACCTTTGTGCTTGACTTACCAGAAAGGAACATGTTCTGGTGAACAAGTTACGATGTCCCCAAGACTTGACCATACCATAAGAGAGTTGGGAAACTCTTACTGTGCAACTTGGCAAAACTTAGAAAAATTAGTTCATTTTTGTTGGCTCTCAGGTTTTTGTCCCTCTTTCTTCAGAAAAATAAAGGAAATCTGTCTGAGGGTGCTCTCACTGGTGGTTGTGGCTAGCATACAGTGATAATGCTTCTTCATCTCTTCATTTCACATTTGGTAGACTGGCCAGTGGAAATACTGGTTTTCAGTGTTTGCCGTAGTCTGCAATCTTCTTTTAATGTTTCGGAGGACACTCACTGATTGGTCTGTTTTCAGAGAGTCTTGATGATGGTCATTCAGGGTGAGATGGTTTCTACTGCCATTGATCTCAGCATCAGCACATAATTTGGAGCAGCTGAGACCTAGACTGTTTTGGATGGAGGCAAATACTTCCACTTTGGCATCTGCTAACAGTGTGGGTATGAAATCTTTCCACCAATTCCTCACTAAGACTTGTTGGTTTTCTGCCTGAATCCTTTAATTTGTAGTAGTCTAAGAGTCTGGAAAATAAAACCAGAGTTCTCCTTGGCTTTGTCTTTTGTAGTTAGATGAACAGTTTGCTGAACCTGAAGTGCCCCTGTTGGGTCTGCTGTTAGATGGGAAGGTGTTCTTAGTGTCAGCTGCTTGCGCATGCTTGGAGAGCACTAACCACAGAGCTAATGTTCTGATCACCTCTTCAGTGCTGGGGGCTTCCGAGATCGAGTGAAGGGGTAACTGAATATCTTGCTCTTGCCAGCTTCAACTTTAGTTTGGGTCAGAGCAATGCTGACTGTTCCCAGTGTGTCTAAGTAATGATCCTGGAGAGTATGATTTCAGACATGAAATCTGGCTTCTCATGTCCACTTTTCTGTTGCTGTGGCCATTTCATCTGAAACCAGGAGCACCACGTGCTGGAGGCATGGTAGTAAGTGGCAGAGATTATAATCTGCATGGAATAGACAGTGTGTAGCCTATTGTGCTTAAAAGGGAATTATTATGCTTGAGGGTAAAGTTATGGTGAAACATATCTTTGAGAAGGCTAGGGTTGAGGAAAAGCACTGTATAACCTGACTGAACCTGCAGTGGAAGCCACCTGGTTTTCATTTTGCTGGCTCAGCAGTATGTTAGATCATAAAGGTTTAATCATTTTTGACATTTCAGTGCATTTATATTAGATTGCAGATGCTGATTTTCTCCATAAGTGGATCTTCTTTCCATTAAGGAAATGATGGGAAAATATTTTGTACTATAACTTAAGAAAAAAAAATTCGGTTTATGGACTGGTAGCAAAGGCTGGCCTTTTAAAAATATCACTGGTAATGCATAACCAGAATATCGGACACAGAACGTGAAACAGCTTCAAACTTTCATTTATGCTGCTGATTCCTGCATTGGAAGTCAGCTTAAAATGTTGATAAAATTAAATCCTTGCATTCTCATCTCACAGTATTGTAACATACATACCCACAGTTTCCCTGTCTGCTTTTGCTTTCATGCTACCCTACAAATATTTTTCAGTGCTAAGAAAATCAAATGCTAAGTTTCCGTAAGTACCAAATGGTTTGGTGCAAGTAATGTGATGTGATTTGTACGACGAGTTGTACAGTGTCAAAATCGCGTTTAGATGAAGCAGGACAAAACCCCTACAGTTAGTAGTTTTGAATATGATGAAGTTTAAGCATGTAAGTAGTCCTAAGAGCCTTCCCAAATTGTGGGTGTCTGTACTATTTAGGAAGGTACGGCATTGGTTGTGCGAAGATTGCCTGACAAATCAATGTTAATTTAGGACAAGTTTTGAGGAGGGCATCTCAAAGAAGCAGCCACGATTTGTAAAGTGCTTGCCCATCTTTCAAAAATGCTGAATGCATTGCTCAGTTACAAAAAATTTCCCAAGTTTTGTTGCTTCATAGGATCATTAGTGTCGCACATACCAGGTTAAGTTATATTTAAAACCGAACACATGCACAAAACCTTTTTGAACCATCCAGAAGCCCACCTTAAATTGTAGCTGTGTCATGACATTTATTGCTTTCGTATCAAGAGTTCACTATGATTACTGTGATTTCTGTCCTTGCATTTGGAAAGGAGTGTTAGAAGTCACTGGAGATCAGGTCATTTGACTTGTGCACATACTTAAGTTTGTGCAGTTCTTTGGGATTTGTGTCCTTTATCCAGCAGTGTTTTCATATGTGTGGCTGGAATAAGTCAAACCTTTATATTTCAGTAGGTCATGGTCTTAAAATGATTTCTGACAGATTATCCGCTTCCTAAATTAAGAAATCCTTAGTTTTGGTGTTATAAAGAGGAAAGTAACAGGGAACTAAATGCAAGAGCAGCTGTTCATTAAATAAATTGCTCTGTGTCATTTTTGATGATACCAGACATAAATGTCTCAGAAACAGCATTTTGAGGAGTAACACAAATTGAATGCTGATGAACTTGTTGTGATCTTCCTGAAGTGAGACTTTTTGAAGCAAAGTTCATGGGAATTTCTTTTCCATGATCGAAAACCCAGTACCATTGCTGGGGTTTTTTTTGTTTTTAAAATGTTGAAAAATGACTTGCCAAGCACAGAAAGAGCTGTCTGAGCAGAGAGGGAGGAAAAATTGCACACAATGGGAAGACGTGTCGTAGAAGTGTATTCCATAGGTAGACGAGAATGTGTTGCAAACAAAGGTATTTATTTTGCTTTTAAATGTAATGAGGTCAACTTATCTTTCATAAATGTTCGCAGGGGAGCTGATTTCTCAGCACAGAGGGAAGTCATAAACAAACTCACCCAAATGGAGTTAAACAGTGCGGTCTGCTTCGCTACGCACTTCTGAAATTTTGTCAGCCTCTGGCATAGATGAGTTTTATTTTGCGAACCAGTTCAAAGCATTTTTTTGTCAGCTGCAGATTACGTTTTTTTGTTCTGCGTATTAATCAAACTGCAGACTAGTTCTTTCAGACTCTCTTAAGTAGTGTATCACACTATGGTAGTTAACAGCTGCTAGCATGGACATTTTTATTGAATTCATATGTTACTTGATATAAATACATTTTAGCCCCTGAAGCAGGGAGGTGGGGGTGAGGAGGGAAGTCTTGTTTTCATTTAAAAGAAGTCACTGTGTGGATGAAAACGGCATCTGAAGAATATTGTTTGAGGTAAACAGTGACAAAATCTGTCTAAAAAAGTTGTTGAAAATAACGTTTTCTTAAATTTTCAAGCTAACAATTTTCTGGACAGTTTTGGGGGGGGATTTGTTTTACAAAGGTTTTTTGTTTACTTGCAGCCTGCAGAAAGCAGCCCTCAAGGCGAATTGTCTATGTGGAGAGTTTATAACGTGAGATTCATTCAGGGATTTGTTTGATCAGTTCAGAGTATGGGCACAGCGATGGCCTGGCCCTATAAATCCTGTCTCCTGGACTAGTGGCAGTGCTTTCTTATCTGCAATTAATGAGGAAATTCTGTCTGAAGGGAACCATTCACTATTGAACCCTGGGGTGGGGTTTTCCCCTTCCTTGCCTAAGAGAGGGGTGGGAACGAATTCAGTTTGACTTTGGAAAATCTTGTAAAAAATGTAAATGAAAAGACATTTCGTGTTTTGGAGGGGGACAAGACTACCTCCTCCCAAAGAAATACGGGAGAAATGTATTGTGCCTGAGAAACTTGAAACTTTTCTGTACAATTTTCAAAGGTCAAATTGCTTTAATTCTGTTTGGGCCTTTTTTGTGTGTGTGTGTTGTATTTGAACCGGCATTCTCCAGTGAACAGTAGTGACTTTTTTTTCCTGTCCTCCCTGTTTTCGATCAGTGTAAACAGTCCCTTGCTGTGGTTACACAGACAAATATAGCAGAGAACCCTTTTCTGGGAGAAGAGTCTCCCTGTGCATTTCTTAACCATTTTTGGGAAGAATCGATCTATCTGTGCGTGTGAGGGAGGGAGGCAGTAGCTGTAAATTGAAGTGACATCATATATATTACTCCCATTGATCCGCTTTTAGACTAGAGCCAGGATAAAAGGAAATGGCATCAGGGAGGAAGTATGCTCGTTTAGGCACAGATCCCAGTGTGATAATGGAGTAATAATAGAAATCACGCCACTGTCAATCGGTTGCTGCATTAGTCTGAGGCACATTTCCCCTCCGAGGAGGCTTTCAATGACTTCATTCAAGTGCAGGCAGGAGCAAATGGGATATTCAGCATACCAGCTGTACTACTTTAGTGATTTGTGTCCTTGGCTTAGGGGTGCAGTGCAAGCGCTGGTGCTGTGGATGCTCAAGTAGATATGTCTGTGTCACATTTCATGGCTGTGAAAGGTCAGTAGTCAAATGTTTCGGTGGCATTTTTTGCTAGTATAAAGGGTGAATCTGACGTTTATTGCGTTTGTTAATGTAGGAATTGATAAATACGCTCCTTCGCGTGGGTGGTCTTCTGGGATGCGAGGTCGATGACCTCTGTAGCTGCCATACCAGATCTTTGAAGAGGCAAGATTTGTTTTCTTTGTCTTTTTTACAGGTTAGGGGTAGGATTCAGAAAACTCACAGTTTTGTTCCAAGATTATTTGTAGAAACTCTTTCAAACGTACTAATGCCTTGAGATATTCTTGTAACACAGCATAATGGCTTAAGTGTCTTGTGTACTGATGTGAATAAAATACAAAATATGTGCTTTCTTAGTTCCCAGATGCTTAGAATACATTGAACCTCAGCCCTGGTAAGCTGCTTCGGTAATAGTCTGGGTTATGTTTTCAATTTGGTTACATTTCATTGGATTATTTCATCTTGTCTGTTTCAAACACAGACCTAGTTTTTCTGGTCCCCTTCATTTGCAGTTTGTTTTAGAGGTAACAGCCTAATGGTTCAAACTTTAAAACCGCCGCATCAGGTAACAAATGGCTGTGTAGTGGCAGGACAAACTGAACTCTTTGAAAAGGCTGAAGAGCCGCAGGAGAGGTATTACAAGCCAAGATAAAGTATGCGCTGCTGGGATACAGCTCTGTTGGGGGAGTGATGTTTAATTATGTGAGACATGACAGAAAACCTCTGGTGTGCTTGATTGCAGCATATTAATTTATTCGCTCTTTGTAGTGTCAGTACCCGCGACTGGGGGAGGGGGAACCCTGGGAAAAGTAGCATGATTTCCATGCAGCAGGCATAGGTTGGGACACCAGCTATTTACTTTACAACATAAATAGATGCAGTTGCAGCAGTCGTTGCCATAATGAAAACTATTTCTTGATACTCGCCACATTTCCTGATTGAAGTGATCTACTTTAATAATAACATGCATTTGGGCATTTTTATTGAGCATGGGGCAATACAGTTCAGAGAGTGGTTTATATATATATGTATATATGATGGTTTTAATATTTTTTTTACATTAACAGGGAGACTGAAATTTTCTGTTCAGAATGCTGTGATTGTTTTCTGAATGTTTTCAACATGAAGATACACATTGATGCAGTAAAATTTATCCTGCTGTATTTTGCTGTAGTTCTGCTGTGTGGTGTTTTTTTTTAATGTATTTTAGATACTCAGTATGAGTTCACAGAATATGAGTTGTAAAAGATAACAGCTTCACAACTTGAGAAGAAATTTACTTTTTGTTTTCTCCAGCATTTATGTTTAGGTAGCACTTAAAGGCAAGGGCCCCTTTGTAGTAAGCATGAGGCAAACAAATAGAAAATCAACAGCAGTACCCCAAACAATTCTCATGGTGCCAAAGATGAGAAGTAACAGGTGGGTGGGACAAATCAGAACGGCGG
Source organism: Psophia crepitans (assembly GCA_013399095.1). Lineage (NCBI taxonomy): Eukaryota > Metazoa > Chordata > Aves > Gruiformes > Psophiidae > Psophia > Psophia crepitans. Next base: position 570,159 of record VWZZ01014460.1, on the reverse strand, counting down.
TGGGGAAAGTGAAGAATAATGGAATGTGGGGGTTTTGACTGGAAATTTGAGTGCAATTTTATGAAGTTTACCTATAACCATCAAGAAGCTGCTTTGGAGATAGCATTATCCACATTGCTGTGTTTGGGGAAAAGATGATTTCTAAACCCCTGAAGGAATTTTGTAGTAGTCTCTGTCATGCAACTTCAGCCGATCTTACTGCCTCTTTGCTTAGGATAGGTTTCTGTCTTAGGCAGAGTCCCTTTTATTAAAAGGAAAGGGTAAGAAATGAAAAAGAATGTTCCTCCTTTTATTTTGTGTTGGAAGTGGTGGGAGAACAAAATGTAATAGCTGCGCCCACTAGTGCCACTTTGGTTACAGGTCTGTCAGCGTTTCTTCTGCTGGTGCCCTCACCCTCTCTGCCGGTGCTTCCTAGCTCCTGCCTTGGACTTTATAGTTACACCCTCAGCTGGAAAATCGTATGTAAAGCCTCATCTCGGGCAGCTGGAACATGGCAAAATAACAGAAGCCATGGTCTCAGATCTTATTTTCTCTCTGCACTCTCAGATCTAAGCTGACAAGAGTTTAAGCTGTAGTTCTGAAAACTCTTCACCCATAAGGCAGCACTAGGCAGAGGTAAGTTAAGGACATTGCCGTTGCTCTGCTGCTGTGCTTTTGTTGGCATCAGTGAGATTCTGCAATGTTAGCTTAAACAATAGCTTTCTGTGGGTGAATCTGTATATCAGTTACGCTGGAGATGTAAAATAACTCTCAGCTGTTCCTTACCTATGTATTCAAGCAGCTGTTCTGCGATTTCTGCAACTGAAGTATTGCTCTGCCATCCTTGTAGTTAGCAGAGAAAGCTTTCTAAATCAGAAGTTACCTTTCTGTGCGTGGTGTTCTGCAGGATTTCAGATTTTATTAGTGTTCAGGATGAATTCAGTTTCCAAGCAGAGCCACTTCCAGGAAGCCTTCCCTGTTTTATTTTTTAGAGTGTCTCACCATCGCCCAGGCAGCTGCTGTTGGACTGTGCAATAAACATTCAAGCTGGCTTTTTAGTAGTTGTTCTGAAATTGAAATATTCAATATTTTTAAATGTCTGACTATTTTTAACAACTCCATGGTTTTTTGGCAGGCTTCAGTATCACTGCGAAAATGTTCCAGTGAGAGCCAGTAAGATGTGAGGGGTTTTTTTTTGGTCTCCAGGAGTACAACTTTAATAATAAAAAGACGGAAGGAAATCAAAATGCAGGGAAACCAAAGCATTAAAAGTCTAGAGATGTCTTTTCCTCTTTATTCTGATTTAGGTACTAATGCTAAATTATGTCAGGCTAAAAGGGAAGAAAATGTCACGTTCGCTTAGTTAGTTGTTAACAGCGGTATTTTACAGATTAAGACTTCTCAGAAGGTCCTTGATATCTTCATGGACTTGCTGTCAGACATCAGGGGTGCAGACTTGTTCAGTCCACATAAGCAGCCCTGGCTGTGGGGTGTATTACTGGAAGAGGCATTTCCTGTAGCCAACTCCATGTTGTACCCGCTTATTGCTTTGATGCAGCAGAGGGGGACGTGAGCAGCAAGGCGGGTGCAGAGATTCGCCAAATGTGGTAAAAGCTGGAAGTGATGTTAAAGTAACATGGTATCTTTTTTCATTAATTGTCTGGAGAACATTAGAAGTGAGTAATGCTGGTTTCTTTTTCTGTGCAAGAGCTCAAATTCACAGTCTTCTTCCCTTCACCCTTCTTCTTTTGGTACTCCGCAATGATGAATAGTGGTGCAAGCTTTGGGGCTTATAACAAACTTCTGACTGATCACCCTGAACCCTCAATTTCCAATGGGTGTTTCCTGGCAGCTGGTGTAATTTCTCTCTGAGCTATGTTTGAATTATTTATTTGTTCATCCAATAAGCCTATTAAACAGAGCACTTAAGCACTCGCTACATCAGACTTCTGCTTTTTCTTTTTAGGTTACATAAGGTTCAACTTGAAAATGATAGGTTCTGGAGTCAGGCAGCTAACTACTATATATATATGTGTGTGTGCACAGATAGATACTGTGTGCGCCACAAACATAACATTCGTGCATCTTTGCTGTAATGTAATGATGGACGGCTTGTGACTCAGTGTACCAGAATATGCCTCAAAACATGTCATTACAGCTCTTGGTTTGTGGGTCAATAATTTGTGTCACGCTTGTTTGTTCATTGTAAAAGTATCATGTAATTGGTTACATAACAGATAAAAATGCCACTCTTAAAAAATTAAACATTCATAGGTCTGGTTGATTCCTGAAATTATGCACTGTATAAATTCTCATTTTTTTTAATCCTTCCAAGCCCAAACAAAATGGAATTACTTAGCATAGGTATTCCATAAAAATCTTACTTAATAAGCTATGATTATATTTCAATAAGATAAGCATGGTTTAGATCTGATCTAACTATAGTAACGAAAAGCATGGAAAATGAGCCTAAATTGGGCCCCAGCACATGGTCTTTCAGTACACAGACACGCAAACCCTGAGGTTTTTCAGAAACCAGCTAGAAGTTCGAGTTGTATTTCAAGCACATGCTGGAAGTCCACAAGTTATCACAATCTTGTCCTCTTTGGTTTGTTTCAATTTAATTGCTCGGTCAGTAGAGATCTCTGTTCACACATGGCACTTATTTTCCTCTTAGCTTCTCCCTGACCAGCTGGTCTTACTTCTGGAGTCTCTCTTGGAGGAGAAGACGTTGTGTCCTGGAATACTGCACCGCTTAGAGAAAACGTACCAGCTCCGGGAGCAGGATGCTGAGGTAATTTGCTTTAAAAAGTCTCCCTAACATGCACCATTGCATTGTTGACTAGGAGTGATAGTGTTCCGCTAGGTTCCAGGCTCATTCAAGTTCTTTTTTCCGTGTCTAAATCTGAAATTGGATGTTCTTAACTCCACTGTTGCGGAGGTATCTTCGGATACCTTAATTATTCAGTGTTTCTGTATGTTTTGTGTAGGTCCAGGTGTGTTTGCATGCCGTGGTAGTAGGAAACAGTGCAGCCTAGATGTCATTACTGTCATACATGTACCTCGGGCAGCACATTTGCTCAAGTGTTAAATTTCTCACTCTGTCTGTGACTGTGTGTCAGAGCCCAGTTCATTTTAGTTGTGTGCATTGTCTCCAAACACAGTCGTGTTTGTTATGGTCTAAAATTATTCTTCCCCATGGTCAGCCCATATTGTTCCTCTTTGAGTGCTCCAAAGTCTCACTAAGGATTTAGAAAAGTTTGCTTTCCAGTGAGACTATAGCATGTTCTGGTTTAGGGCATGAGTTTAAGGGGGAATCAATCAGTTCTTTACAGTTGCTTCTAGTAAGTGCCAGGGATATTAACAGTCCCTGAAGAAAACAGTTTTATATGATATTGTAAATGTACCTTCCTCATCGCAGGCACACGTGAGGCTAGCATCCCTGCTCCAAAGAGTTTAATGTCTTTGGGAGACAAACCAGTAAGTCCTTATTACCACACGCAGTGCTGGCTATTTTGCAGAGTCCCATGAGTTTCTCAAGCTGGGAGATTTGTGGCAATGAAAGCAGCAAAAGTTGTGGCTGAATGCACCCTTGCAGTGAGTCTTTGCTTCGAGCATGTAGTATTCAGGAGGGGAGGTAAGAAGATGCAGTCAGTCACGAAAATAAAGGATCTATAGATCAATATCTAAACAGGGGTTAGTTATGAAGCAGCGTATGATCAAACTGAGGTGCAGTGAGGGAGCACGGTAAACTTAACATGGCGTTTGACTCTTGTGTAATTAAAAACTACTGTAAGGCTGCGGAAAGTCAGCGTACATGACTTATCCTGTTACCCTGGAACTTTATGGCAGTAATTACAATTGAAGGAGAAAGCAAAGCATCTGTTGTTACTCTTGTGCTGAAGTTGCTGGGTGGATGCTTATAAGCACTTGGGAATTCAGTCATTAATTGCTTTTTCTTGCTTTTTCTCGGAAAAAAAATGGACAACATTTTGAGTGTTGTCGTTTACGGCACCTCTTTACTTTTTTGTTGATACAGGTTTCCAAATGCCAGATTTGTTTTTAATTAGTAGTTGAACCAATATTTCTATTTATAGGAATTAGAATATATTTTAATCACATCTGAATACCAGTGAAATGTCAGGGGTTCTATAATGGGAAGAGGAATTAATAGGGAGATAGATCAAAGCAATAGCTGTGGTGTTGCTGCTTCGTGCCTGTGAATTGTAAGCACCGGGTCACAAGCTTTGGTTTCTCAGATTTTTCCTTTCTCTTCTCTTTCATACTTGCGTTCTTCCTGGTGGTGTCATATTAAAGTATGCAAGTGATCTGTCAGAATTTTTTCTTAAAAAAATCAAAAACCAAACCCACAAAATTATGGCCTCAGTGAAAGGAGCGTAATCTCCATTTTATTTTACAAGGTGAAACCAAGGGCTTAGCAGACGTTGAGAAGTACAGCTAAGATAACATTACAGTTAGCTTTTTGCCAGTCATCAGACGCCAGGCACCTACAGTGCTTTAAAGGGAATGCTAGCTTTACACGCCCTCGCGTACCTGAGGGAAGGACCTTCCATGCCTCTTTCTCCAGTATGTGCACAGGGCATTTTTCTTGTCATGACCCAGGGACAAAGAACCGCAGTCCAAGCCTGTAGCTGAGCTGTTCTTGTCTAGATTTGGTTTGTGAAGACATTAATCACTTACAGTGGTTCTGTTGTGTTACTGGAGTTCAACTGTTCTCAGTAACTAAACGTCAGAAATGGATCATTAAAAACACAAGCATAAAAATTGCAGACAGGCCAGCAAGAAAAGAAAATTGTCAATGTCACAGGTTTTATTCGGGGATTTTTGTAAGTAACGTCAGCGCTGTTTCATCCGGCAGCAGAAAGAGATAAGAAATAAGAACTTGTTTTCTTATTTTTGACGTGTAGCATTTAAATTCACATTAATTTTCTGGTAGAGATTAGCAATCACATGGCCAGTAGTGTGGAGTTTTATGTTTTAAATAAAGTTTGGTCTTAAAAATTGCGCTTAAAACTTTGTCTGCACACTTGGGAGTTGGAAGGCTTTCCCTGTATGCATTGTAGGTAGCCTTCTTACAGCATCAGAGGCAATATAAAGAATAGCGTGTATATGTGCTGCTTAGTATTCTTGCAAGGGCAAGTATGTTCCGCACTTTGTAGTACGTTTTTGGAAAAAGTAAAAGATTTAGGTAATCTCACCTTGTCAGGCAACTGTGTTGGGAGGAGTAAAGGGGACAGTTGCCTAGTGGATTTTACTGTTGGGATGATATCAGTAGAGAAGCACCTCCCCGTCTCTGCATGTTTTAAAGAACCTGAATGTTCTGCATGGACACTGCAGTCCTGTAGCATGCTGGCGTTGAAGTACACCACCGAAGCTAGCAGTGGGGAAGTACTGGGGAAACATGCCGAACATTCCTTGAGTCTGCTTGACTGAAAATGGGATACACGTGCATTGGGCTTCTTTTGTCTTTTGAGTTACTTTACAGTTCACTCGTCAAGAGGCTCACTAAGTCAAGCTTCACAAGTGCTGCAAGGCTTGTTTTGATTCCTTCATAGCAGTCAGGAGAGGAGAGCGAGTCAGCTTTTGCCTGGAATTTAACTACACCACTCTTTAAGGAGTGCTCAAGGTGTGTCCTTCCTGGAATCTCCTCAGCAACTCAACATAGTTCCTGTACTCTCAAATGACCGTAGCTTCAGAGGTGGGTAGGAGGTCAGTGGTAGCCTCTCCCATCTAAGACAGACACTGATTTGAATGCTTCGGCTAAAAAAAGTTCAGAGGTTAGGTAACATTTTTGTAATACATAATGTGTAACACATGTCTGATAGCAACCTTTGAGCTGCAAGAGCCAGAAGTGAGGTACTGGTGGCTTAATCACATTTCAAATTGGTCTGCCCCCACTCTTTGATGTTACAAGAGACTTGTAGGGAGTATGCCGAATTGCGGAATTTGTGGCTCCCTCCTATTTTTTCTGTCCACCTCTGTAACAAATCATGATTTCATTTTCCATTTCCGATTCAAATGTTGGAGCATCTGAGAAGGCACAAAACTACCAGTTTGTTTTCCAGGGATTAATTTCACTGATGTGAATTATTTGAATTGAGCTTATCCAATATATCTTTAAACAACGTTTTGAGAGCAATGAAGGTCTCAAAGTTTAAAGCCATTTCTCTATCACCTCCCAATGCCTTGAGCCCATCATGGCTCAGACCTTGTCAGACAAGTGGGAGGCAATTGCACGGAAGAATGATTGCGTCCTCAGTTTTCCTTCCCTATTCCCTATTTCCTTGCTGTGCTGCTTCCTGCTGCATAGTAAGATAGCTCATAGACAGGCTACATCTCCATGACACACCACACCCTGCATCCAAGGGACGCATTATAGAAGCTGGCAGGAGTTTGAAGATGACAAAGTCTAGCTGGAAGCTCAGCTGACTGAGGAGAACTGGGATATGTTATGAAGCAGCTACAGCTGCCATCAGACATCGTGGTAGGATAATAGAATTGAATGTGGGCCTGGGGTTGGTTGTGTTTTGTTTCTTTCTGAGGTGGCTGTTTTATGCAGGTATTTAATTTATTGAATATCTGGCGTCTGGCAGAACGTGCAGAGTTGGTCTACATGGAAAGGTTATGGTTGTTAGTATTTTTTAAGTCTGACCTTGATGACACCTCTTGATGTGACTATGCAAGCTATCTTGTTATCTTGTTTAGCATAGGCTGTTGGGGACTTTAATTTAAAAAAATAAATTGGAATCAGTTACAAATACCTAAAGACAACACTGGGAGCTCTGGATAACACCCAGGGACTATCTGTTAACTGTAAGAACCCTCTGATTATTTCCACTATTTGTGTTCTAACATCTTGATTTGGCTGTGGAGAGACCCGTAATGTGTGTGTACACAAGACCACAGGACAGCTGAGTAGCCTTCAGGACAGTAAAAAAGGCGGCAGGGAAAAGATGGCTATGGCCGTAGGAGAAGGGCAGTGGGGCTGTGTGCGACACTGTCAGTCCTATTTAAGACTTGACAATATTTCTACAAGTGTGTTTTACTTGTTGCTGAATTGTCTAAAACCCTGTGATAAAATGTACAGAACGTGGATGAAGCAGAAAGATTCATGGTGTATTTCTCCGGGCTTTTCACCGTAGAGTTAGCTTTTCTTTCTTTCCTAAAGCAGACATCACTTTTTTATAAAATATCTTGCCTGCACAGCATATGGAAAGTTGCTTTGTTAGTTTTCCTTGTCTCAGCAAGTTGGCTGAAATGCTCTTCACTTACATAATGCTTTCCCTGTATTCAGAATCATAATGTGGTATATTTGGGGGAAGGAGGAGAGACTATAACTGTTTCTGCAGAAAACGCGAGTAAAATGAGTTAGAATCGTAATATCTTCGGTCATGTGGGTGGCATAAAGCCATTCTCGCACAACTGCTTCATTGTGCATGAGGTCTGCCTATGAGACCAAGGCTATAAAGTGGTGGCATCTTATTTCACTGACAGAAATCCAGTCATGCTAATACAAACCGTATAGGGTGCTTGGCATCCTAAAAGTGGTGAGAATTGTGTTTAGGACAAAATAACTTTGATTCATTGATCTTTCCTAGCCCGTGAAAAGCTGGCAGACGTGGAAGTACAAATGAGTTACAATGCAGTATTTGTCTTGCTGCTTCCCATCCGATGGCGATTGCATAGAGCTGAGCGCGCTCTCGCCGTGCATTGTGCAGCTGTCCTGCTGGTTGTGGCTGGGCATTGTTGGAGGGCACCTTTATGGAACACAGCTCTGTAGCCTACACTGTAAAACTGGATGGGAAAAGGGAACTGCGCAGGAAAGGTCAATCCATGCTTGCAGGTGGACAAGGCACTCGGTGAGCTTTCCTTTCAGCGCAGCCACTGGGCTGGTCCTCCCTCGGGGCAGGGGCTCAGGAGCAGGCTCCAGCTTTTGAATAAAACTAGCAATGTGTTGCAAATACCTCCACAGGCTTGCCAGTCCTTCTTGACTGCACCACGGGCCAAGGTACAGGCACATTTCAGATAGTGGTGTTGCAACTGAACAGGGAGGGAGATCGTGATTGTTTTCCTTAACCTATGTCATTGGTGGTATGAACCAGCAATTTAATAGATGAAAAAGGTAATAGCTTGAGCTGTTGACCATATTACAAGACATTACTTTCTTCAGATGATAATGAATGCAATATTTTTGTTGTTTCTGCAAAAGTAAAACCAGTTTCTATACTTATTTACTCCGTATTTAAACACACAATTTATTTTTCCATTTCAGCTCAAGTCAGGAGGAGCTGCCTTATTTTGTATATGGGAGTGTGTTTTGGAGGAATTACAAAGCTGAAAATTTGTCGTGGATGCAAAATAAATTTCACTTGCCTTTTCCCTTCTTAATGTTACATTTGGAGCATTATTGTGACACTAGAGATAGGTAAGAATGCATTGAAGAATTTTTTATTTGCATCTGAACTGTAATTAGCAAGTCATTATTTAGGAATTAGGAACTTAGGAAAAGCTCTGCAGAGCAGTTAGCCTGCATGCCAGATTTGTGTCTGGAATAAATCAGATCTGAGGTTTGTATACCCAACCATTACTAAGGCAGTGTGTTCATTAAACAGAAAAGAAAGAAGAGAGAAGAAATACAAGTTTTTACAAAGTGACATCTGATACTCTTATCAGTCTGATGGTTTCACACTCATCCTCACAGAAATGTTAATTTTTTCCCTGCTCTTGTCCTGATACTTCCCCTGACAAATACTCACTGTCCTAGAAAAGTCCTCCATTTTCCCCTAAAAAGGGGCTAATTTCAGATTACAGTAGACTATCACCATCTTCTAGAAAGGAAATGTGTTTACCAGAGCAGCAGCCACTTGTCATAAGGACCTCTGTGATCTTGACATGTTTTGAGCCTTAACCCTGTTTCGTATTCTCAGCTGTGTTACATCTAAATGAAGTTTGCAGGCTTTTTGACGCAGAAGGTATTGGTATTACTATTGGTAAAGCTAGTTTTTCACAAGCATGCATTCACAGGATTTGGATTTTTTTCTCAGCGATAGGAACTTTGCAAAGGGTACCTTCTAGGAATATGGCAGGCACTTGCTTCCCAAAAATGAGGCCCAAAATTCAGTGTGAGGCTAAGAAAATTGGAACAGGATGAGGGAAAAGCCCTTCCAGTAACAGCAGTGGGAGCTGTCCCCTGGGACTGGCTCTGGCTCATGTGTCTGTCGTAACTAAGTGGATGTGTCGGGATGAGTCCGTAAGACTGACCGAAGGACAATCTCAAGCAGCTATAATTCAGGTTTGTTTTCCTGCTACGTGCAAAGTATGGGGGCTTTTCCAGCCACTTGAGAGGAGCAGAAAATCCCTCCATCAGCATGAGCTCTCCGAAGGGCATGATCGGAGCACGAGATTTATGGAGCACTGGAAATAGCTTTGCACCAGTCAGCACTCCCGATCCCACACCCCTCCAGGAGCCAACAGCAACACGTTTGTTCCAAGTGATCTCACTTGGTGCTGGGTGGCGTTAACAGGAGTTTCCAAGCCCCTGACTGGTGCCATTACTGGTGCTGTTCACTTAACGCCCCTTATTTTTCTAACTGGTTTTGGGACTTCATTTCCTTCTTATCCGACAGCCCAACAACTTAGCAAGACTTGGAAAGTGGGGCAGCTGATGGTAAGAGGAACCAAATACGGAGTTGTATTGGTTTGGGGTTTTTTTTTACTGTTTATCTAAAGAATCCATAGAGGAAGGGATTGGAGATGGTTCCTGCTTTTCTGTGTCCTATTGTCCGGAAAGGAGAAGGAACTAGTGGAGTCCACTGGGCTTCTGAGATCAATCCCAAAGGTGTTCTGAATTGGATACAACTGTTTTACATGAAATCTTGTACAGTATTTCTGTGCAGGGCAATACAAACCTAGCACTGTAATACAAACCACCTGGCCTGGTCATGAAATTTAAAAGGTTACTCTGTTTGCATATATATGGTAGCACTGACATAGCAGCCAGGATGTCAAGAATGTAGTTTTAAAAATACAAACAAAAGCTCCTAGCTATCAGCAATAGGTTTTTTGTTTCATTAAGAAGCTGTATGCATTTTTGTGCTGCTGTGGTGCATGCTCTTTTTTTTTTTTTAATTCTGAAANATTTAATTTTTAAATTTTTATTTATTTTAATTTTTATTTTTTTTTTTAAATTTTGAGGCTACATCTAAATAGCTCATCTCGTACTTCTCATTCCTGTATAGAGGCTGACTGCAGATGCAGGTTATGCCTGGATAGGACCACATAGTTGGAAAAAAAGTCTGCTATGCTATAAGCCTGTGAGTTCTAAGCAGTATAAGAAACAGGACAGTTCAAAACTGCTAACTGTAGGTGGTTCTGACATCATTATCTTAGCCGCATAGATCCGCTGCCACCACTGAGTCACTGACTTAATAATGTGTGGGAGAAGTCTGCTGTCCTCCTTTCAACTCCATGCCATTTAAATACCTTCAGGGTTGCAGTGTCCTGGAGAGAAATTTTGTTGTGTTCCACATAGGGTAAGCATCATCCCAAGCAGCAACGATCACTGTGTTCTTGGGGGCAGGGAATAAAAGAGGATATGACTCAAAAATCTGAAACATGGAGAAATATCTAGATGTTCTAGGAATGACCATGTTTCTTCTGAATTTATAAAATCAATATATATTTTGCTTAAGAATTTTTGCTGCTTGGGGAAAGGGGTGTATGTGAGAGTGATATGAAAGGTCTTCATCTTTAGAGTCAAAATCTCATGTTTAATTGCTTTGCTTTGAAAATTGGAAGCAAAGTTTTAACTCTGCAAAATTGGAAGGATGTGAGCTGTGACCTAAGCTGTGGAAAAGCCAGGCAGCCACATTGTTCTTTGCCTGGAATTTGGGTTTCATTTTCATACGGAGCTCCAGATTCTGTCTATGACAGTAATCGTGCCTGGCAATCAAGAGTGTTTGGACCACAGTCACTGCGGGAGACCAAAGATAAAAGGAAAGCGCTTTTTTTGCCTCTAGTTACAAGAGGGAGGAGATTAGAAGTAGAGGGATGGAGAGAGGGGCATAAGCAAAGGGGGTCGCTTACTGTTGCCTTGATACTTGCAGCAGCCATTGCTTTTGCTGAACAGGAGTTATAATTTAATAATAATTGGTAACAGATGATTGGTATGCTTGATCTCAAACTTTTCAGAGTTGGATTTCTGCTTCAGATGTATGGGTGTTTATGTGCTTTTTCCCACTACAACGTTTGGTTTTATAAGCCCAGCACGCTTTTATGTGCATGTATAAATAGCTTGTGTTGAAATATGTATACAAACATAGTATGGGTAAAAATGCTAGGCAGACTTGGTCTGGAGACAGCCGGGAGAGATAGTGGTGATGAGAATTACTTGAATCACTCATGATGTTGATACAAAAAAAAAAATTAAAAAAAAATTATGGTGATACCGGAGATACTCCAGCCATTATTGTAGATAGGCATTTCAGTGTGGTGTCAGCGGGAATGTGGGTGAGGTTGTATATGAGATGGAGAGGCAGTTGTGGTGATGCCTTTTGAATAAGTTGTCAGTTGGGACGTATACTTATGCCCAAGCCAGTCTTACCTTGCTGAAGGTATGGGGCTTGTCTCTGCAGTACATTTCCCAGTGCTGGGCGTGCAGGGAGGTTTGTGGGGCAGCGCAAGCCTTTCTTCCGCCACCGGCCAGAAGGCAGCCCTGCTCCTGAGGCACAGCAGCACCACATCTAAGCGAAGATCAGCACACATCTCCAGTGAAACTGTTAAAAAGACAGCCGACAACATCTTTTCTGCCATCTCCATCTTGCTGCAAGCTGTGGACAGCGCTTATGTTCCAGCGTGCTGAACAGGCAATACTGAAAAGGCAGGGGAAAGGGGAAGCATTTGGTTCCAGTATAAGTAGTGTATTTATGTTTTTAATTAAGGCTTATTTTTAAAAACCTTTGTTTTTCAAATTAAGTGAGTTCACATGCTGTGTTAAACATTTCCTTACCTCACATGCACTATGATATAGGAGCTGCTCGCCCCAGCATGGAGACGGCGACAGCACAAGTGGGAGTGCATTGAGAAAAGCCTTCAGGCACAGTGGGGACATGGTCTCCCAGCAGATGTTGTTGAAGCACCACCTTGGTGCTGGTGGCCCTCTTCTCATCTAACCGTGCCATAGGTCACTGTCTATTGTGGCTTTGTTGGTCCGCTGTGAAAGACCAAGACCTGGAGGCCAGGTCCTGTTGTGTGTCCGTCTCCTGTTAGATGGCGCGAGGAGGGGCAGGCTGAGGAGCATTGGGATTACAGAATCAGACATCATAACTGAGTCACTTATTTACAGTGACAGCTTTGACACCAGAATAGAGACACTGCTGGTGCCACCTTTGAAGAAGAATTAGACATGGCTTCTTAGTCTCTTCCTTTTTCTGACTTCTTTTGGAAAATTTTCTTCTACTAACGCCAATGTCATTGATCACAGACGGAGTCCCCATAGTGAGAAAAGTGTCTGCTCTCTAATTGCGAGCGCTCTGTTTGTGAACCTGAGTTGGGGAAAAAGGGGCATTTGTCTTTTCCAAAGCAGTTGTCAGCATGTGCTTCGTTGCCAGGAATTAATCGTGTCCTGAAATGCTGCCCTTCGGTTACTCTGCCTTTCTGACCACAGGGAGCAGCAGGGATGCCCTCTGAACTTTCATAAGCAGCATGTTTGGTGATTCCTGGGCTTCTGTGTGCTTATGTAGGAAAGAGCCTCCTCTCTGGCTGTGGAGAAGCATGTGTTTTATTTGGAGGTGGAAGTGGAGTCGTGTGTTTACGGTCTGTGGGAGCTGGAGAAGAGACATCTGATGAGGTTGCTCTTAAGCAAGGCTGTGGTACTACTTACTGAAACTTTTTAACAATAAGGTTCAGCACGTCACGTAGAACTAGGTGAATGCTAAAACAGGAACATGTGATTGGAGCGAAGGGGAAGAGGATGGGAAGGCACTACATGCCCATAAATCACATTTATAAGGGTGAGGAGGTTCAATCCTGCGCCTATTGCTAGTTGAGGCTTGCACAGCTCTGGGAGCACAGTGCCTGACCTGCCGGCACACTTGCGCAGTTACAGGTTCAGATGCTGCCAGCTGTCCCACAGTCTGCCATTGACCAAACAACAGAATTTGATATTTAAAAGCTTAGTGGTACAGCACCTCTCTTTTCTGTTACTAAATGGAGGCAGTTGCTGTATGAGCTCTACCCACAGAACTCCATCAGTGCTGTGGAGTGGAGGAAGGAGAGGTAGGGCTTGCAAGTCCCTCTCCCCATTTGCCAGCACCCCTCATAGTGTGCAGTTGCTTGATCTGTGTAGACATAGAAATCAGGAGGAGTAAAATGAATTAAGGAAGTAGGATATTGCTACCAATATTACCAAAATCTAAAGTCTGGTATTCTGCTAAAATTAGATTTAAAGTTGCTTTCTAATGACCAGTTCATACTCCAGGTCTTAAAGTATTTAGAACTCTGCATAGTACTCACAATGACAATCAGCTCCTGACAAAAATTATTTTGAGTAGACAGCCCATTATTACTTCAGGGTTTCCTGCTACATTTTGCTGTGTTGTCAGTGGGCTGAGATACCCACGCTGTGGGATGCACAAAGGGAAAGGAGATTATCTGAGGTGGCAGGATTTGGCGTGGCACTGCCTGTACAATCAGTGATGTCCAACACAGAGCATGATGGGGCTCCGTGAACTCCATCCACCTTGGGTCCAGCTGCCCCTATTCCCACTGAACAGCAATTCCAGTACTCAAAATAAGATGCAGCATGAGTAAGGCTACCAAAAGCCATTTTTCAAATTTGAAGTGTTTTCATAATTTTGACTGTAGCTCTAGAAAATTAAGTGTTCAATACTGAGAAAGAGCATTGTGCTGTAAGAAACAGCATTAATAGCACCTTGATGCTATGAGGGTCTCGGGAAGAAAGGTTGCCATGAAAGATTCCTGCTGATGTGACACTGTGTCTGGCCCATGGTTTCTTTGTCCACCCAGTGTTGTCAGAGTGAATGCTATGGGACCTGCGAGATAACTTAGGCGATGATAAGCCCAGGAGTTTTTGGTCCAAAACACAAGCTCATCGAAGCTCTTAGATGGCTTCTTTGCTCAGTCTCCTGAGATACCCTTGGCATATACAATAATCACAATTACAGAATCCTTGTCATAATGATTAATCCATTCTGCTTGCATCCAGTGTTTTTTGGCTATTGAGTACCTTTTTTCAGAGTGCCAAACTGATACTCCGTCAGCACAGTTGTAACACGCATGGCTGTTTCGTTGTTCCTTCTGAGCTGCTTCAGCATCCCAGATCATTTTACTTGCGTAAATGTTCACAAAACCCAATTTGCGTGCTAAAGCATGCATCTACAGTGGCATAAAGGATAGGAATGCCTATTTGAACTTCAGGCTATATAGAATGGAAGGTCACTGATGCTGTGACCTGGCTGGTGTATTAGAGAGTAACTATTTCAGCTAAGATAGAGGGAAAAATTTAGATTCTTAAATGCACAGTAAAATTGGCAATTCTTAAACTGTAATTCTTCAATGTTAAGTAATTGTAAAACCTGGGGTTTAGTCCAAATATTGCCCTGTAACATGTGGCATTGTTCCGTAATTATCTAGGAAAATGATCTAATATTTGAATCCAATTTATGTGTAGATAGGAAGAGGCTGGAGATAAATGCTTTCAGATGGAACAGAACAGCATCCTGGTGCTGTGGAGATACTAGCTTCACTCTTGTTAAAACTATCTGTAGTAGCATAATTTAGTTATTTGAAAAAGTTTCTGTGTATTTTTCCCCTTAGAAATTAGACTGGAGTCTGGCTTCTAAGACTCTTTACTTAAAACATTTAGGATTCAAGTTCTTCAAATATTTTTTCAATAGAGTCTGAACCTGTGTTTTAAAAAGATCGCGTATGCCTCCTACCTTTAATAAAGGTTCCATTTTGTTGGACAGTAGCTATTTCTGTATTTCAAATTACCCCGTTTTCCAAGATCTCTAAGTATGTTCCTTTTGTTCGGTGATTTAGATTTGTTGTCTCATGGCGCCTTTTAAATTGGATCCAGCTATTAGCAAAATGTACTCATTTTCCCTGAAGCTACTCTCCCATTCTGCAGACCAAGGGCTTAGTAAACTCTAGCTTTTCTTCGTCCTTTAATAAAGGCATGGTTTAAATTACTTGCTTTCTAAATCTTACTTGTAGACCTCAGAACTAAAATATTTACTTTTTGCTTGCATACATATGATTGAGAACATTAGCAAGGTAGATCATTACAACATAACATATAAAGCTTCTGTGAGGATGTTTGGTTTAGGCTTGTCTGATTATTTGTGTGGTGCAGGGGAGAATAATATGGTCTAGGCAATGTAATGTATTACCTGGGTTGGAAAAAAACTAAAGAAATTACTGCTTTAATTTAAGACCTATTCAAAATAGTTTAAAAATATTGTTTCTCAGCTATGTCACTGGGAGATTTTCTTTTGAATGGCAAGCCATGTATGTGATGCCTTAGACGGATTTAGTCAGCTTTAGGCACCATTTTCCAAAAGGTCTTGGCCCAGGTTGCTAACACAAAGGGACAGTCTTAGAGCTGGATTATTAGTATATTTTATATAAGTATTTATTTCCATTAAATAATCTCATGCATTAGCTTGCATTCTGTGAAAACAACTAAGCTTAACTTTGTTTTCTCAACGTCTTCCATTGCACTGTCAAAATACAGATGTTTGAGTTGCAAATAATATTGTGCAATATTGTGTATTTTTCTTACAATTAAATGAAAAGATAATATGAGACCACTGGAATTATTTGTATAAAGTGATGCTCCTAAATTTGGGACTGTCTGCTCTCTGACAGTAGCATCCCTTAAAGAGATTTAATCTAGGTGCTAGCCAATACTTAGATCATTATGTGACTGATAATTTATGGAACTGTACGAGCTGGTTTCCAAATGCTCTACCTGCCTGTGACTGTCTTTTAGTGTCTTCCTGCCACCAAACCGTACCTCAGAAACCCACTACTAATGCAGGTAGCGTCTTGCAAAAGTCACAGTACAATCTTCAGTTAGCTTAAAACTCTGGTAGTGGAGATGTCTGCACCAGCTGCAAAAGCAGGGTGGGAGGAAAGAACAATTTCCCAGCAATGAGGATCCATCCACGAGGAGCCTGAGGTCCCAGCAGACCTCCATCGCTCCCCCAGCCACCTCTCCCCATCCTCAAGCATACCGGCCGTCAATCGCGGGCTCGGAAGGACATCTCTCAGCTCGGAATCAGAGGCTGAGAAAATAAATGACGTTTCCAACTTTGGCACGTGGGTCCCTGCAGCTGCCAAACCAGTAAGGGGGTTTGTGGGTGGGTGGGCGGTTACGGGTGCTGCTTTAGATCCAAAGACGTATGTGCTCTCTGCCAGCAGTAACAGGAAGGATTGCTGTAAATTGCTTTTCAGGTTTAGTTATGTTGTTTATGGTGTGACCAGCCAAAACGACATATGGTGTGCATCTCTGAACCATGCAGAAGAGCACAGAGAAATGTGCCGAGGGAAGGTTGGGAGAGGCCTGATGAATTCTTGCTTTTGTCGCTGAGTATTTGCTCCTGAGAGAAACAGAAAAGCCAAGAAGAGCATACACAGGATGCGGTATGGTTGGCTCAGCCCTACCACAAGCTACTTAGTTTTCAAAATTTCCTTTCGAGACGGGTTTGTTGGAAGTGCCCCTGCTCACATGACTCACTCATTAGGCTGTGAAGCTGCGGGGCCCATTTTACTTTTCCTGCTCTAAGCGTTGGATGAGACTTAGGGAACTGAATTTTTTTTTTTCCATCCCTCTCTTATGCGAATAAAATTCTCATGTTTGTGGTATCAGCCTAGGGCATGGATTATACTAGAAAAATTACTTCTTTATAGTGCGTGTATGTGAGGAATGACGGTGCTGTAGCTGCAGTTTGTGTTACGTGGCCGTCGATACACCACGCTGCGTGGGGGGAAGGAGAGCAACCAATATACATGTTCAGTCCAAGCAGTAGTGAAGGTTTCAGTGCCAGCGCAGTGCAGGTCACCTCCTGCCCCTCCTGCAGCCTGAGCCGGCCTTGGTTTCTGTGCCGAGCCTACCGGGGTCCCCTGCAAGGCACGGGAGAGCCATGGGGGATGACCGTCCTCCTGGTTTCACAGGCGCTTCGGCAGCAGTTGGGTCTCCCACAGCTTGCTCTGCCACAAGAGCGTTCGGGGCTTTTTGGAAAACAGGAGGCAGACATGTAATCTGAGGGTAACAGACACGCTGCTCCTGCCCCAGCGGGCACAGCACCAGCATTTCAGGTCTGGGGATGTGCCAGGATTTCTACTTACCCTGGGAAAGAAAGTGGAAAAGCAAAAGAGAGGAAGAAAAGTGTGTGCTGTCCCAGATCTCACTCAGCAAATAAATATTTTCCTTTTAAACTATTTGAAAGGAGGTTGATTGCCAAAAACAGGAACCCCAACGGAGGAAGGAACAATTAAGGGAACGGGCACATTGTTCCATGTTTTCCAAAGCTGTTGGGATTCAGATAATCTGGCCATGATACAAATGTAAGGCAGACATACACGACAGGAGTGTGTGAGGAAGTTGGGCCACGTGAACGCCTTCACTAGGAGAACTTCTGTTCTGCTCACCACGCAGCTACTGTGGTCACACCAGGAAAGGCGTGTGGGAGATGAGCTGGCTTGTGCGCTGCATGAGCTGGGTCCCTGCCTCTTATCAAAAGTACTCAGAAATTTAGGTCCTGAAGTTTTTGTAACCTTCTCCTTGAGGATCAATGAATGTTTTAATAACCGCAGGGGAAAAACAGCTTCACCAGGAGGTAGGAAGAGAGCCACGTCCCAGAACATTTTATAATCTGCTGTTGAAATATTCTCACCAAACGCACAGTTTGAGGTCTTGAGCAGACACAGAAACTGGATTTCATTGCTTGCCTCCTGGGTAAGCACTGTAACTGCTGGACCATGAGATGTAGAGAGGACTACAGTCCCGTTTTCTTTGTTTCTCATACATGTTGTGAGAATACATAAAGAATTTTTTTAAAAAAAATATGTGACAAAGGGTGTGGAATGAAGTCTATCAGATGAAGATATAGAACCTTATAAATGTGTTTATATTCTGTTTGGTTCACTCACCCTACAGAAGAGAGAGGTGTATGCTTAATTTTTGAGCCTTGTGGAGCTGCTCGGTGCGATGAGAAATGCCCTGTAACAAAGCTGGATTTCCTGGGAAGATTTACTAGTGAAATGTTCAGCGTCTCCAGGGAAAAGCAGCAGCTGGGTACAGTTTCGAAGGTCTACATTATGCATATGGGCATCTACAGCAAAGTGAGCTGAATCTTGAAAAGCTATTTACTTTTGTAGATTTAGTGCTGGTTCCACTTGCAGGGACCTTAACAGCTGTTATTTTTGTCAGCGAAAAGCTCTAAGAGACAGCTTTCATTCCCTAACATGCCCTGCGCTGTAACCCTTCAGTATCTTGCATGCTGTGAGTGCAAACTCCACTCAGCCACAAAACCCCTCAGCCTTTTATTTCACTCATAAACTGTGTTCATACTATTTCATGTAAGAAGTCAGCTGGAAAGAGAGGTCAGGTACCCAAAAAGGACGATTCCAGGACCTTTTTGTGAGCATTTATCACTTGTTAATTATGTTAATGGATTAACACCTAATTAGAAAAGTCCATGAATTTTTTTTCCTGAGATGTAAATTTGGCAAGGACTAAGAATATATTTCCAAATACCTTATTTCCAAAAGCAACAACATACTTACGTGTGACATGTTTTTCCCTCCCTTTCTGGCTTCCATTCTCCATGTTATCAGTACACCTGTCATTCAGAAAAAGGTTCATGTTTGGTTACCTGATACGAGCATAATTTGGACTCAGTTTTGAAAAATACAAGAACTTCCAGTATTTTGCTCTTACTATGAAAGGTGATTGTTACTAGGTGCCCTGTCTTTTGAAAGATGATAAGAACAAAGGATGAAACAGAAGGATTGGGTGGGGTGACTTTATTGCACTTAACTGTTTTCATTTAGGATCACTGCTGAGCCACTAATGGAATATAACGTTAGGGTGATCTCTACCTACAACTGAGGAAGCCTTGCTGGAGAGTAAGGTGACACTTATACCACAAGAGTGGTTAAGAACGAAGTCAGAAATCTAAAGAAAAGAGAAAAAAATCCCAAAGCACTGATGGGTAATTCATGTTCAGTATAATGGAAAAAAATAGTTTTCAGTTGTGATTTGCTTGAAAATTTCCACACTTTTCATTACATTATGTTAATAACTGTTTTTGTCAGTGTGCACTTGGTGGAACAGCCCGGCTTTTTAAGTGTAGATGGATTTTAAATGCTTTGCAAGGTGCTTAAAATCTGTTACTGCAACAATATGGTGGGAAAATGGTTCTCATTTGACTGAAAGCTCCCTGTTTTATGGTTTTATATCTAACTCTTATCCTTTGGCGTGGATTTAATATTGGTACAGAATTATATTTAAGCCTTTTTATCACTTGGATTATACAGTTATGAGGGGAAATTATCAATTATATGTTGTGCATCTCTGAGACATTTGCAGATAATCTCCTCCCTCTCCACTCTTCTAACAATATAAAAGAAAGAACCTCTAGCCTAACTTAAAGGAAAAAAAGTCAGGACTGGAAACACTGGAAGTGAAGCTGCTGCAGAGCTATGCCTGGATCTGGGTTAGTTCACTAGCTTGTAACCAGGAGTTTGTCTAGTTCGGGTGTTCTGGGTTTCCAAAGCCTGGGCTCAGGCATCTGGACCGCTGCGCCTCTGCCCGGCTTACCCACTGGTGTCACGGGGCATCTGCTCGGCAAAAAAACCCTCACCCACCAAAAAACCCAAACCCAGCAACAACAAACCACACCGGTTAGAGATGTATTGTTTGTCAACGCTCACACAGATAAAGTACAGTTTTCTTTTCCCCCCCCCCCAATGTTTTTTTTCTCTTCCCACAGGTTCGGCATCGATGGTGTGAACTTGTTGTTAAACACAAGTATGTGCCTGGCTATAGAGATGTTGAGAAATTTCTCAGAGAAGATCAGGTCAGTTACATTTAATTAGTGCTTTCAAAATAATTAAATTTTTGACACCCTTAGCGTGAAACTAAAAAAAAGATTTAAATGTGTTTTCCTGCTGCAGTTTGTCAAAAACTTAAATATGTAATCAGATTTTGCCTCTTTTGCCCCTTAAACATTGCAGTTTAAGCCAGGGGGCTTTCAACCCCACCAAAGCATGCTGATCTTCCAGTAAGTGGTGAAGGAGGATATATTCCCTCCTCTCCTTCCATTTTATGCAAGCCAGAGGTAGCGATGATGCTAGGAGGATACTTGCCACCGTTGGTTCCTTTTGCCAGATGACAAAGGCAAGCTTAGCTGTGAATGTTAATGCGTGTAGATATGAGGTAGGTGCAAAGCAGTCAGCACTGTGGTGACTTCAGTTTACAAGAAGACATCCAGAAGGAAAAGCATAACATGCTATACGTGCAGAGAATTCAGGCCTGTCCGCAGTTAGGCAAATGCCGCCAGAAGATTTTGGAGGTCTTGAGAGGCTGGCCGTACATGATGTCTTTACTATGCCTTTCTATTTAGACCATTATGATCTTGGATTTCTAAGTGTACCCCTACCTTGTTCTTTCTATTTCACTTTAATTTATTTTTGTTCAATATGAATGCCACAAAATCAAGACATCCACTGCCTCAGATGACTGTTATATATTTAAAATGTATGTTAAAAATAGAAAATGTTGCAAGATATGTCACAGTCTAGGCAGTATATTAATGTCTTTACCTTTTATACAATGAACAAAGCCATTTACAGCCCATGAAGTTTTTGTGCTTTCAGTCAATTACATTTTGTCACGACAACACAATAAAGTTATTGCAGTCTGTCATGCTCTTCCCTCCAGCTCTGAAGTATACTTCCTATTTATATCTCACCCAATAAAGAGGCCCCAAGCTTCCTGGCAAGCTCTTTATTTAAAAAAATAAAAAATAGCATAAAACATTGTTTATGAAAATAAGGATGTATATATGCTGTCCATATTCCATATTTGAATCCTGCGAAAGGGTGGAGATCACCACCAGCAGAAGCCTGGGTGGGGGGGAATCCTTGAGTTCATATACCCAAACATATTGAACTGCATTATGTTTGGAACAGATGTTATGCCAAATAAAGACTAACATTTTCTGCAGCACAGGGCAATAGATTTTGCACCTTTTTTTTTTTTAAGGTAGTTTTCAGTATCTTTCACTTCATTTAGTCCAGCGATGTGTACATTTTCTGGCACAACCAGCTTCTGGAGTGATTACAGCTCAAATCAGAGCAGTTGCATGTTCTTACTTCATGAAAGACTTGGCTTTTTTTTTAAAGTCTGGGAAAAATGCAAATGTGACTATTCAAATCCTTTTCAGGACTACAAAACCCCAGTGTGTTTATTGCGTGTTAATGTTTAGGCTTGGGGGAAAATTATTAACGCTGAGTAGAGAAGGTAATGCCTTTTTGTAACAAAATTCCAACATTTTATAATTCTCTATGAAAGCGACTGGAGCCCTGCCCCAAGGCCATGTGCGCGCCTGGTGTGGCTGCCAGGCTCTGGTACAGCTGCAAACCCTGGAAATCTGAGTTCTTGGGTCTCTGCACGGAAGAGAGCACGCTTAGGGGATTGGTGAGGAGTCTGGCAGGTTTCTGCCACTCTGGGACTTTTTCCTTTAATTTTAGTCTTTGTTAAACTTTAAATTTCCCTTCTTGTTGAAGCTGTTTTTTTTTTAAGGCTAACCAGCCAATGCTAGCAACTGTAAGGAATAGTATTAAAAACTGGGTTTTTTCAATGCTATCCAAATTTTTCGTCTCCTGCAACTGTCCAAACATTAAGTACAACTGTAAAAGTCAGTGTGTTAATCTCCTAATATTTTGTCACGCGTATAATCCTGTTTTGATAAGCACAGCTTAACATTTATTGAATTCCTGTAATTAGGTGGGGAAAAAATTGTATCATCAGGGAAAAAAAAAAAGGCAATCCTCCATGTGTTTCCCGCTAAGTTAGCCAGTGCTGTGCTACCTGCCATCGAAGGGCCCAGATCTCACCCGCAGGCACCCTGTCACCTTTCTTGATAGCTGCTATGCCCAGAATGAGTAGTTAGGAAAAACCTGCCGCCTTGCCAGACCAGGATTTGTGCGAGTTCAGCCACCTCTCAGGCGTGAAGAGAAGCGTCTGAAGCAGCCCTGGCCGCATTCAGTTGATGCCCAGTTACAGAACTGCCAAACGGGAATTTTAAATTGGGCTGTTTTGGTTGATGTCCTCTTTATTTGTGTGTGTGTGGAAACATCCCAATTGGAAAGAAAATGTGTATCCTGTTGAGGAAAGGACAAGCTGTTTTTTAAGGGGCATTTGGAAGTATTTCATGTAGTGGGTAAAAGAAAACAGATTTCAGCTTGAAAAGTAGCAAGAAAAATGGAGCGAGAAAGCGTTTTCATGCCACGGCATAACGTACAGCTCTTATTTTCTTACACATGCAGTGCAACGTCTAGACAACCGTCCTTAGGCTAAAGAGATCCAGAGAAAACTACTTTTGGGGGAGAAGGGTATGTGTTATACACTATGTGGTGTATTCTGTATTTCGGGTTGTCTGTTTTGTTTTGGTTTTAATTAAACGAGTACTCGGAGGTCGATGGAATGAAAACCAGCTGACTAGCCATTACTGCTGATAGAACGCCTGTGTGCTATGTTCCTCTTTCAGGCAATGGGTGTCTATCTCTATGGTGAATTAATGGTGAATGAAGATGTGAAACAACAAGAACTTGCACATAAATGCTTTGCTGCGACGCGGGAACAGATGGATGCGTCCTCGGCCAAAGTGGTCGCAGAGATGTTATTCTGAAGAGGTGATTTTTCTTTATAAATTAAACATTCTGATTTTGCCTCATACAGAAAGAATATGCAGAGCTCGCTAAACATAATAAACTTTGGCATACTGTGCAACTTGTGGCTGCTTAGGTCGGGAAGTAACTTTTGTTAAATATCTTTTCTTTTTTTAAGCCCAGTTGCTGGAGTTAGACACATGTAGGCTGGAGAGCATGGAGCATAGCTTTGTTGTAAACTTTGTAATGGACTGTACAAGAGGCAACTGTAAGTCAGAATGGCCAGAGAAGGCCAGGCTCCACCTGCAGTTTTTTCCCATTCTGTGTTCTGCTGTATTCCCATTCTGCTTACAGAAATTGCTGTTGTGCAAGAAACATTCCTGTTAATGAAGCTGCCTGCTGACTTGGTAGGCAGCACAGTCTTTGAAAAGAACCTGAGCCCGCAGTGGAAGTACGAAGCTGTGCTTGGAAGCAAATCTGAATCGTGTGAGAACAA
Source organism: Psophia crepitans (assembly GCA_013399095.1). Taxonomy (NCBI): domain Eukaryota; kingdom Metazoa; phylum Chordata; class Aves; order Gruiformes; family Psophiidae; genus Psophia; species Psophia crepitans. The sequence goes on along the minus strand of VWZZ01014460.1, from coordinate 546,743 downwards.
GCTGATAGTTCAAATGTTTTTGTGCTAAATGTAGTGAGGCCTTTGAAGACTGATTGTGAGGTAAGAAGAGTAGCCTTAACGTGAAGAAGCTGCTTAATGCCATACATAGTCTAGCTCCTTCTGAAATTAATGGAGAGGAATAACCAGAGAAAAAGCAGAATTGCAAGAAATATGCATGAAATGAAGATTGCTGCAGGCTATAAACTGGTAAATGCAGAGATATTCTCCATTTCTTAGTCTATTTGAGCAGCCGGAGGTAGCCTTCACAGTATTTGTACATGCGTGTTTAACACATAGCCAATTAGGATTGGTATGAACGTCTCTTCCAGTACAGCATACCTCAGATTTTTGCTTAATGATATAACTCATCTAACAGACGGATTGCCTTGGTTGTTCACATAACTTTACAGTTGATTTGTGGTATCAAAATTCAGGCATATAATTTAGCAAAATCATTTTCTAATTGGTATGGAGCAGAAACCTTAATTTTCTGCTGTTGAAGCCCATGCATGTAGCAGTACTTGATAGCGTATTCCACTCAAACTTGTGGTGTTTGCTTTATTTATATGAAATACAGCAGATAGATACTGTGAAAGCAAGTTTGTTTATGAACAACCATATTGTTCTTCTGTACAAGAACTGTGCCTGCCAAGAAAACTTTTGGGGAAAAGTGGATTAGACTCTAGAGTGCCAGGATATCAGTTATGGGGTAGGAGTTTCAGCTTCTAAAACAGGTAGGGCTGAGAGACTTGCTTGTGTGCTCCCAGTTATCGAAGACCCAGAGGAATTTGAGTTACATTCAACGATTTTTGATCTGGTAGATGCCTTCAAATGTCTGAAGGCCAGAAACATGGAGATGTACTTTATTCTTGGTACTACTTTACCAGGAACTGTCATCTTATAGTTTCTTCAATTAAAAATCAAAATTTCTACAAGCTTCTGGTGCGAAGTGCCTAGCACAGGAAAGTTACATGGTGTGTTTGTGTTAGCAACAGTCTGGAATTGCCCATTTGACTTTTCAGACAGACTAGAAATGCATGGTGATCTATAACATAAAACCTAAAGGTCCTGTTATGAGAACAACACTCTGTGTGACTGCACAGCTTCCTTTTAATGTTGTGGCTGTTTGGGTTCCTGGCATGATGATTTGTGACTTAAGATTAAAATCACATTGCCAGGGATTACCACACAGCCATGACCGCAGCTGCTAGTATGAAACTCGACATAACTATCCAACCCGTGCACAGCGTGGAATCCTCTCCGTCCATTAAACAAAACAAACAAACAAAAAAGCCAGGGGAAAAAAAAAAAAAGAGGAAAGCAGCAGACGCATCATGGAAGAACCTCATCTGATAATTAGCTATACCGAGAAGGAGACCTCTCTGGCGAGGTGCAGAGCTTAGCTGATTGGTGAACAGTGATTGTTTCCCTCTTTGTTCACAGTGGCTAAGTTCTGCACCTGAAGAGAAGGGGAGAGGAGACTTGGTCAGCCTGCCCGGGGCAGAGAATGTTTGCTGGCTGAGGCACCTTGCTGCTGAATGGGCAGATTTACAGTGAATGTGCATGTGAGATGCAGTATGTGGAGGATAAGAGGCAGAGGTGGCTCGGGGAGGGCCAAAGACTCTTGGTTTTAGTCAAGAATAAACAGGACTCCTTAAATTCTCAGTCTGACTGCAATAGTAAGGCACCACCTACAGTAATTCGGTTACCATGCTTTTCTGAAGGTCAGAGGAAATAAATGTCTGTGACTTTAAACTGGAATTGTCTGTAAAGCTTTGTTTCATAGTCTTGTCTTTAATGGATGCTGTCATGATCTCTCTGCAGTTGTAGCTTAGCACTGTGCGTCGTTTGCAGGAACTGGTTGTTTCCGACTGGAGCTGCCACTTACGGCTGCTGCTGTTGTTCCAGGCTGTCGATGGACCCGTCCTCCGGTGCCTACTGAGCTGATATCAGTTCTGATTTTACACACTGGCTCAGTTCAGCAGGAACAGGAGTCGAGCCCTAGAGCAAAAAAAAAAAAAAAAAAAAAAGTTACACCTTTTCTAAGAGCCTTTGAGAAATGTTGTTACTGTTGTCTCTCAACAATCTCATCAGTATACATTATGATGTCCTGATGTTAAACCTAAACGGCTTAAGGTGGAAAAGCTGCGGCAGTACTGTTTAAACAACTGTTGGCTTAAGATGAGAAGGTACGTGGATATGGAGCACATCACACAGTATTGTTCTGGTAACTGACCTCCCACGTTATTTTCAGAGTAACCTGCTAATAACCAAGAGAATGTGCTTGCACTGTAGATCTTCCCTGTCCTTTCCAGACATTGTTGTGGTAGCTCTAGAAATCTAAAGAGATCATTGTTAACTCTGTAACCACAGTTCATGCTCTACCAGTAACCTAAAAAGTAACTCCATTTGGAAAGCTGGGGCAATCAAGAATGCACAGATACTGCTTTATCGTGACAGAGTAATAACTTTTACTGCTGTTTCCGTTGCAGGAAAGATCACAGAGAAATTCTTTTAAATATACCTCCTACTAAACCCCAATGGTACTAGGATTTCATTGACCCAAGACATCAAAGGAAGGATTATGTGACTGCTAAAACAATCAGATGACAGAAACATTTACCTCTCAGTATTTACACCTTCCACTGTAACCAAGATCACTTAAAATCCACGTACACAAAACAAACTACACACACACACACACACACACACACGTGTACGTTACTGTGCTTCTAGGTAGTCCTTCAATACAAGAAATTTGGGGGGGTATCCTTGCCTTTTTGGTGATACAAGCGTTCCTGTATGCAGATGCCAAGGACTCTTGATTTGAATGATTTTATGCACTCCTGTAATTTTGCAAACATTAGTAATCTCTGAAAGCGAATGAAACTGTATTCTGTACTTAAAATTTTGTTTCTAACATCTATGCCAAATTAAAAAGCCAGTATAAAGTCAGCAGATGCTGGAGTAGGGCTGGGGAGCTTAACTGGAAACTGAAATAATCTGTGAAAAGTGACCAACCATCATTGTGGTGATGAGATGGGACTGAAGGAAAAACAAAGATCAGCATTCTCTCTCTGTCTTGCTTAGGTTAACTTTTACTGAAAATGTCAGACCTTCCATTTCCTGAAAATACTTTCCATATCCCTGTGCTGCTCCTTTTGCACAGCGATATATCAGGTGTAGCCCTTCTTTCCTAGGAATGTACTGCTCTACTGATCAGAAGACATCTCAATGGTTCCTTTCAGAGAGTAAGAATTTAAACACAAAAAATTGTGAACATATTTACTTTGTGCGCTATTGTTTTACATCAAATAGTCTTGTAAACATAAGCATAAAAATATTTCAAGTATGTGTAGTCTCTACATTGCACAGTGGTTCAACGTTACTTTACAAACTTAGGAAAAAGAATGCCCCCCATTTCTGCTTTTGCAGTGGGAGAGCAGCAGCTGAAAGTTGTTAGTTAATCGATATTAACATGAAAAATTAAATGTGCTAATTACATTTTTTTAGACGTTCTTGCGCTCAGAATCTGAAGTGAGAGCCTGCCTCAACGGTGACTTCAGTCCAAAGAGTGCAGTCCCCTTTACCTCACTACATTTTCTGACCTCCCCTTTTCCAGGCACACACTGTCAATACCTGAACTATGGGACATTCAGCAATTTCTTTCAAATGCAGCAAGAGTTAGGAAATGGTCCAAGAATGCGCTGAGATACCGCAATGACTTCTACTGTAGTTATGCTCACAGATGTAGCTATTAAGGGATCCCATTCATAAAAGAGTTACGCTTCATTTCGCAGGTTTTTCTGCAAAGGCCAGCAAAGGAAACCAGCTTGCTTTTTGCCTTTTCCATTGTGTAAGCTGGATAGGCTGGATAAGGCTCTTGCACAAGACACCCAGAAATTAAATATGTTGTAAGCATGTTCATAGCCAGTACTACTAAAACTACATGGCAGGTAAGACATTCCACACATTTGCAAATATCGCCAAATTTTTTTTCTTTCAAAGCAATCTACTTTTCTTAATTATTTTTTTAATATTGAGCAGAGCAGTAGTTTATTTTGCTTGCTACAGCTGTTCCAGCCTGTCTCAGCAGTATTAACATGAGCGTGAACTTCAACACTCAAGAGCTTTGTGATCCATCATGCATTGTAGCAACTGAGAAAATGAACAGAAAATAAATCACCAACACCAAATAGCCTGAAAAATGGCAGAGGAGGCATCCCTGGCCCTGTATCTGGGATGGTATGGCCTTTTGTTACTGATCCAAGCATTGCTAAACCGAATGAGGCTCCAGATTAAGAAGGAAGCAAAAGGTGGCTTCAAGTAAATATTGTCACCATAACTCATCAGAAGCAAGAGAGAACAGGAGTCTCCTGTGTGTATTATATAGTAGCTTCATTAACATGATATAAGCATGTAAAAAACTCTGGGTGTGAACCATACAAAGTGTCATATAATTATTCAGGTTTTTAATAAGCCCTAGTGAAAGCCTAGCAGCAAAAAAAAAAAACCCCAAACCAACATTTTTTTTTATTTTACTCAAGATTCTCCCAGGGTGGGTGTTTCTGTATTAAGTTCCTGAGAGGAAGAAGTTTTAGATTCTAATTATAGCAACTCAAAGCAAACAACAACAAGAAAAATCCATTTCTAAACTTATTGTAACTAAAATCATTGCTGGAAGTGATGTTTTATCACATGATACTTCTATCCAGACGTGACTGTGAACACACTAAAATCCAGTGAAACTACCCATTTATTGCTTAAGTTGTTTTTTCTTAAGTATAGACAGGCATTTGGGGAACATGGCCTAAGTGTTACAACACTGAATCTGTTTGGAGGTGAAAATGAAGACTTGGAGGCTAACATACGTTTACATATCAATGTACGTGGCTGTGACAAGCACAGGCATTCACAGATGTGTGTCCTTGCCCTGCTTAGGTTTCAATCTACCTCTGTCTTATAGCCAGCCCCCTCTGAATAAAGTAAGGCATTTTGTTTGCTTTTCTCCTTCCTCATTCAGTCCTTCAGACACAGTGGCAGTTTTACTTTGGATAGCATTAAAAAGCCGATGTGGAAGGCTGGTCTGCCTCCCATGTATTTCCTTGGGCCAGCAGCTGGTTAGGATCTCACCGATTCTTTTCTGGACATAGGTTTTAACTGTAAGAATAAATCTCAGATTAAGCTAAAACTGTATAGTTAGGGAGGGATCACCATCTATTTTCTTGTGTCGCCTGCAGGCACACTCGTTCAGAGTAAAGGCAAACCACAGTGAGGGGGTGACCTTGGCAAGTCCCTTGCACCCTCAGAAGCAATGCATTCCTGGTCATACGCTTTCTGCTACAAACATGAAGTAAAACATACCCTTTTGCTGACAGCAGCTCCTCCGCTTTGTTTTCTGTCTTCAGCTTTGCTGGGAGGTGTTTGCAGCTGCTGCTGGCTCTGTGCTTGCTCCTTTAGGAGGGAATTAGCTGTACCCTTTTGCCCGTTCCTCGCACATCTGAGGGAAGGGAAAATGGTCTCGGCTGAAACGCAGCCTGAGCAAATGGGCAGCTTCAGGAAACAAGCGGGACTCAAGGCATAAGGAGCCTGTATGAATTTCTTTTTAGCACTATGAAAAAGGATATTATGAAAACAAAACAAAAAGTTGGGTAGAGCTAGGTCATGGTAATGTACTATGCAAAGTAATGGTAAAAGATAAAAAAGGAAATACTGTCTTTAGCTCAGCTGCTGGAAAGGCTGAACGGATCATCAGATCAAAGTGAATCTTACTAAAAATAAACTAAAACTCTATGGGTGTGAATTAACAGTAATCAAAATACTAGAGTTTGTGGTAGGGTTGTGCCTGGGCACAGCGCTGGCATCACCCACAAAGGCAGCTACAGGAGCTGACACGTATCTTTCCCTTCCCTGACAGGTACACTGGATGACTTGCACCGTTACCTAACTTAGCCTAGCAAAAACTAGTTGGTTTTGGTTGCTTGATTCACTTTCTCCTAGAAATCCAGTGTGATCTACATTCAACTTGGATCCTGGGCAGAAAGGGGGAGAGAGAGGAGGAAGAGAAAGAAAAGGCAACGCTTCTGCCTAGGGAGTAACTGCATCTGAGAGCTCGCTCTGCCAATACAGCAAGCAGAACTGCTGAAAAGAAATCACGATCAAAAAAGCTACAGTGAAAAGCAGTCAACAGCTATCATCTGAAAGCCTTAAGTCCCAATGGCATTATCTTTCTAAAACAGATGCTATAGCTTAATTGCAAGGTCTGGACTTGACATCTTTTTATGTCCTAGGTGAAGCAGGCCAGGGCAAGCAACTATAGCAATTCCGGCCCTCCCTAAAAGTATGCTGTACAGTCTGTCGCTTGGCACTAATCATCTGTGTTTTAGCAAAGAAGCAGACCCACAAGAAAGAAAAGCTGAAACATAATAGTTGGGTTTTTGCAGTGCATTTGAAGACGACATTTAGTGGTCTGTGGAGACATTTGTATTTTTGTTGTGTCTCCAGAAAAGATGGGAGTGTTTCTGCCTGCTAGAAACTCACAGCTAATGCCTGAATTCACAGCTACACATATCAGTCATTTCCATCTTAAGAATTAATTCTGTCTTAAATGTCAAGATCTTGCTTCTCTTCAGTGGAATTTGATACTGGCTTTTCCCTTTCTATTCGCAAGCATCTCAAGCTGATATGGAAATGCTGATATTTTGTGATTAAAAGCACTTAAACACTTATTGGTAGTCTCTACAGGAAACAAGAAAACAGATGGGAAACTTCTATCTTCAGCTACCATGGCAAGTTAGTCTGGAATAAAAAAAAAATGGAAGCCCTCTCTTTAGACAACTTGTATGGAGTTAAAGTTATAGCATCATTAGTCAAAACAAAGAAAAGCTGCTTTCTCATACCTGAAATATTAAGGGAACTTTTAACAGTGGTGTGCAAATGACATACTGCACACACTTGTTTTGTGAGCTTCAAAATAAACCCACAAGCTAAGAAATAAAACCAGCAAGGAGTGAATAAACTGTATGTACAGGCTGATACGGCACATACACATGGGAAATCGCAAGGACAGTGTAATTCAGAATGTGGATAACTAAATGGAACAGTTCATTATGGTCAAGAATACATAAAAATATGTTCTTCGCAAGATGGCAGTATGCATCTGCCAAAGTTCATGGGCCTAACAGATATTTTTGTTCAAAGTAGTAGAAAAGAGAAGATTGTTGTTCCTGAGGGGCTGCTTTTGCATTAAATGACTCTATCATCTGACATAATGCAGAAGAGTTACGGAACACGCTTTTAAAGCAGCAAGATTTGTTAGGCGATAGACAGGAAGTTAGTGAAATGTACAGACCTATTAAAGAGATAGTAGTGCTGAAGTATTTTTTTCTGTTACTTCTTGTTGTTCAGGTTAGCTGTCTTATATGGAATTTTTATTTCCTAATCTTATCAATATTACCATTAAATTGAGTGTAAAAATCACAGCTAAATTTCTGCAACTGAGTTGGAACATGCTGGCTTTTTTTTTTTTTTTTTAAAACCTCCCTTCTTATCCTCTCTCCACACGCAAGAATGTAAAATACGAACTAAGGCACACACCGTGCCTACTAACTGTATGGCTGCAACTCAGCTACAGCCAGCTGACATTTCAAATTTTTGTTTCAGTGGCTGATGGCAATCAATCCAGTGCCTACCCCTCGGCTGGCTCCCGGCCACTAAAAGGACCCAGTCACTATGAGTACACTTAAGCCATCAGATGGGGCTCATGAGGTTTATTCCTTCCCAGCAGCCAGAGAGCTGGTTAAAGGAAGATGGCCAATGTAAGCAAGGGAAACTCCTTCTTGGCATTCACTGGTGCACAGACCACCTAACAGCAAATTCCCAGAATAAGCTACTCTCTGCTAAGGCAGCAAATGAGCCGGCTACCATCAGCATAACTTCTAAATCAAGGCAAGCATTTAAGGAAAAATTGTATCACAAGTAAGAAAAACTTGCCAGAGAGGTAGGTGGACTTAAACAGGCCCACATGTGACTACTGCTATGAATTAAGTGCTAGAGGGCTGCCTCTAGCACCAGATAATTCAGCTACAGTCATTTAACTTACGGTCTTGCCCAGCAAAACATGCTGATTGCATAACAAAGCCATTGTAGACTATCTGGAAAGTATAAAAACATAGATTCAAAAACATGCTCGGTGTTCTGGTGGAGTACACTTCTCATGACATTCCCGGTCCTGACTTTTCAAACTTGAGTCAAGTAGAAAGCTGAATGTTAGTGTCAGAAATTCTCACCTTCCCACACTCTTCTTATATCACAAGAAAAACTACATTTTCATTAGCATGACATTATTTACTCATGCAGAACATTAGTATTTTATTCTGTCATTGGATAATACAGCAAAGAAATGGAGTAAATCTGTTTTAGTAGTGTTTAGTTTAATAATTGCAAGTCATTTTTGCTAGACATTTCATCCTAAACCTGTATAATGGTTCAGAATTTTTTTGGATTGTGTCCCCCCTAAAACCAAAGCCGAGCCAAACATACGCCACCGTGGCATGAATTCTAACTTACCAAAACTAATATTAACTCACTGGCATTTTCAGTATGAGTTTCTATTAACATCTTTTTGCACTTACATTGCTGTGAGTATAGAAACCTGATCACAAATCCCAGAAGTAACAGATTAACATGTTACTGCTGCTCAGGTAAACTGCAGTACCCGGTAACATACTTGCTCCTACTATACCTCACAAAATAAAATGTATTCTGCTTTGTAGATGCACTGTACTAAGGTCTTGGTTGAATGAAAGAGTGGCTTCTTTTCTGAAGAAAATCCACAGAAACCGCACAGCCCCATGCTGGAAAGCTTGCAGAATTCAAAAAGCTGTAACCTAGCAGTCTTAGACTGAAAAGCAGCAGCATCGATAAACAAATCAAATTTACTGTTTGTATTCAAACCAACTCCTTCAAGTGGAAAAATTTGAAAAGCTCTCTATATTCAGTAAAATATCGAGGGTTAGGGTGTGTGCTAGCATAGAGATTGGGGGCGGGGGGGAGGGAACAAGCTACTTGAAGCCTGATTCCAGGACTCGTTGGCTGGTTGTGCATAAAAGCACAGCCCTGAAGGCTCCAGAGGACTTTTCCAGAAAGCAGTGATTACAGAGAAGAAGACACATGCTAGATGGATAATGCAGGAGCCGCTGTATGAGAAATCTTCCATTACTCAGATCTACCAAATCACCCTGTTCCCTTCCACTGGCAAACTAACAAAAGTAGCTTCAACATGCCACAAAATCATGGTTTGCATCAAAGTCGGGGCATAATTCAAGCACTGTGAAAAAGCGAGGAAAAAGAAATACCAAAGGTTTACAACAACTACGCTAAATAAAACAAAAAACACCACCAGTACAGATGTATCTTTTAAAAGTTACAGATAGCATCAATTAGGTTTCTTCCTTAAAGCCTCCTGAAATGAGCAAGTCCTTGTAATATTTAAATCATGCAGTATTTCTTAAGAAGCCAAACACAGGAAAACAAGAATGTACAGTTCTCTAGTAATGTTCTTTCTGCTTTTACTGCACATTTTCTGCTGCTTGAATTGACTTACCACTATCTAACAGGGTATAGCTTTTGTTTAAGAAAGTTACTAGAATCTTTATGTGCTTTTAGTGGAAAAGAAATATGACTGCACTGTGAAAGCACAGTGATAAATTCATCTCCAACAACTGTAAAACACATGAATATAATACCCATATCACTGACCTAACAAATCTGCAAGATTCATATATTGCAGCTCTTTGCCAATCTTTTTTTTAAGTAGGTAAAATTATATATAGTTGTAATGTGGAGAGAATTTAAGGAAAACCAAAGAATCTCACATCCAGCAACTGGATTAGAAATTAAAGAGAAAAAAAATCATTCCTCCTTTGGAGACAAATTTTAGATTATTTATCATTCCAGACAGAACAGTCCACACATTCCCACTAGAAAAGTACCTCAGTTTCTGGTCAACAAACAAATAATTTAGTTTAATCCCATGTTTTTCAGATATGATATTCAGGGAATAGAAAACCAGGTTGCTTGATTTTGCTTTTTTAGATATGTGTGGCTACCAGCAACTGAAAAATTGCAATATCTCTTTCTCATTTTTCATTCAGAAATATTTTTAATCCAAAAAAGAGGAAAAAAATGACTTTTTTCACAGACAAATATTACATATTTACTATCTCTTCATATGCTGGAATCAAGTATTACAAACATTAACAAACTGACCGAGAGGACATACAGCTTCTGTAATTTGATCTGATATGACTCACTGGGAACAAAATTGTAAGAAATCAGTCAACAGCGTTACAGAAAATATCTTTCCACTTCTTACAGCCAAAGGACACGAAGTACATTGTTTTTCTTTTCCCTTGCTCAAAAACAAACGCTGCATTCGGAAAGCTGTGTTAATTTAAGATACATGCCTCTGATTTTATATGCAAGAATAGTACTCTAAGTAGCATTTTTGAACATAGCACAAGTGTTGACAGTAAAGGTAGGTAACATATGACAACAAATTACCAAAAGGCGTTAAGATCCTCTGTCATTACTATTCTCCATGCTTATTTTTCTAGTTAAGGTAGAAATGGGTTCACAAGATTCTTGGGACAAATACTTTCCTAAGGGTAAAACAGTAAGCCCTTGCTTACTGTTGCAAGAGCATCCATGCTCTTGGCGTGAGACAAATAACCTAAATGAAGAAGCAAGCAAACTACCTGAGGACACAAAAAGGAAGGAGATGAGTTCCAACCATATGCTCCCTTTAGGAAATTTGGCCCTCAAACTGGACTTCCCTTATGGCTGTGTTGTGCTTGCCCTGTTTTGTCTGAAAAGATTTCTTAAACAAACACACAGTAGCATCAGTCATGGCATACTGAAACTAGGCTGTACTGCAAACAGACTTAGTACCTGTTGACAGAGGCCAGCTATTGGTATAGTACTTTGCAGAGAACACGGTTCTGTGAAAGCTGCAGTACTGAAAAAAAATAAAATCATTTGGCCAATCTGAGAGGAGTTTCATTTTGGAAACATTTTCAAAAAGAACTGAAGAGTTCAGGAAACTTGCTGATTTCCTGAGAACATAGAGTGCATTCATCATGAATCACTAACTCTCACTTGAGATCATCATTAGTTTCATAAAAGCAGAATTATAAAACAAAACATTTTAGGAAAAACTTACCAACCAAGCAATTGGGTACAATTTGCTAATAAAACCATGTGTAATTTGTGATAAGAACTGATCCTCAGCCAGACAAACAACAAGGAGATGAGTGAACTGCTTTCAGTGATGTAGGTCTCTTGTTAAAGATGGTGCTCAGAACATAATTTTCAACCATCTTCAGTATTTAGTTATCTTCTAAAAGGTTAACATTGCAAAACAAAGGATTATTTTCCAATGTGTATGAGGGAATACAAAGCTATGGGATATCCTTAAGTAGGTATATTTTTACCCTTGGTAATCTGCAGTGCAAGATGTTAATTAAAACCTGACACATGGGTAAAGATCTGATTTGTTGGCTTGATAAATAGATGACATTAAAAATCTAAACTTTCAATGTTAGTTTCTGAAGAAGTTCATTCAGCAGCTTCACAGTCCTTTGGTTTTCTTCTCCATTATGGTTTATTCTGTATGCAGTACGGATAAGAAGGCTACAAACTTCTTTGCTTGTATCAGTTGCCTCAGTAATCTGAAGGGAAACAGAGAAGATGGGAAACAATGCAAATTATGTTCCTAAGTACTAAGAATTCTCCATTAGTATTTGCAACAAAACCACAGATTTGTCCCTCACCACTGAAGATGTGAGATGCTCTGAGTGCAAAAGCAACTTCTGCCCAGGGCACCTCTTTTCATACATCTTGGTGTAACTAAGCAACTTTGAGATTTCTACTGTTCTCTCAAATTTAAGTAAAACAGATCAAAAGTTCAGAAAGTTTTTAAAGAAGACACAAATGGACAGACAGTGTAAACATTTAGAAATCATCTCCTTAGAAAACAATAGATTGGGGGCGAAGGTTTTGGGTGGGTTTTGGGAGACAATTCAATTCTGTAAAGCTTTCAAAAGTTAAATCCCTCCCTCAAAAGATGACAAAGTACCGGGAAAAGACCATAAATTGCAATTTTTGCAGATCGAGGGGTACTTTACTTCATGTTATCTGCTGTACTAATCCCACAGTTTACTATGCTAACCAAAACCACTGCTTTGCATCCCAGTTTGGTTCCACACCACTCTGCCTTTCATGTGCTGTCTTCAGGCCTTCTCAAATCACACGGAGAGCCTAGCTACACAGTAATGATTACATAGAGTCAAAATAAATGAGACCGACAATACTCTGGCCTACAACAGCTCAGGACCACCCTGCACTGGGGAATATTCAGTGTTTTGAAAGTTAGTTTTGTTGCTTTCTATAAAGAAACAAGAGATTGCCTTTGGTCTTCCAGAAGAACTTTAAAGCAACAGATGAATCTATTACAGCATCACCCCTCAAAAGAGAAATACTGGAAACATAAATAATCTAAAAATATATACAGACACTCTAATTTTATCATTACATTGTTATACCAAGCGGAAATTGATCCTTTGTGAACTTAGACCTAAAATGCTAGAAATATCATAGTAGCCCTTCTTAAACCGAACAGTGTTATGTCTGTTTAGTCTGCCAGAAGGAATAACCACTAAAATAGGTTTCCAGCTCCCTGTGTCATAAAATCATACTCCTTATACATGCCATATACTCTGTACAGATGGAAGAGCACACTGCTTCTGAAGGGAAAAACTTCTTAAGTGCTAAAACCACACACTGGACCTAGACCTGCTTGCACAGGAGGCTTATACTTCGTGAAAGGGTATGGTTTCATACTTAGAGAGGAATTCCTAACCTCATACTGAGATGGCACTGTTTATCTTGAGAGACACAAACTCATCCTGCTGTTTGCACGAATATACCTGAAGGCTCTCATCAACAGTAATAAGAGACTGTCAAGCATTTCCAACATTTTACTCTTCTTCTCTTCAGCTTTTTCCACACTCTAAGTGATGCTCTCTCAGATCTTTTAGTTTTTTTCTCCCAATCACCACAGCATTTTCCTCTCTGGCTTTGCTAAAGCACCAAGCTTCTCCCTCAAAATGCTAGTGCTTAGTAACTACCTGTTTTACATAATGGAAAACAGAGAAAACAATTTCATCAGCTCTGCAGAGTCTGGATAATTGAGGGAGTGATACAGAGCTGGGAAAAACAAAATGTTTGCCCGCACTTTCTCTGCCAGGTGTAAATGAACTCTAGTATCCCTTAACTGTGAGCTACTACTACAGCTATTTCTGCAGCCGTACAGACAGGACAGCAACCTTTGCAGTAAAATTTTGCCCAGAACCATCAAGAAGGAAAATATGTTGACTGTAGCTAAAATAGATGTGTTGCTGGTTAGGTATAGTTGCTCTAGTCATGATGTTCATTATTTCTCTGTTATGTGTTTTCTTAATTAAGAGGTAGGAACTTAAATCCAAAACGGAAAAAAAAAAAAAAAAGGGAAGAAACACTTACATGGTAAATAAATTCCTGGGCAATTGTATGTCCACCAGAAGAAAAGAGCAAGAAGTTGGTAAGTAGTTGTGTTATAAGACACTGGTTACCGCACTGCTCTGTATCTGTTATACTGTGTAGAGCAGCCTCCAGATCTTTGACAGAAAGGACTGTACGGCTGAAGAGCATCATTAAATGACGGTAGACTGCTTGAGCTTCTACCTGTAAGAAACAATTTCAAAGGATGCAGGGTCAGAGAAGAATAAAGGTCATACCTATGGTATTTTTCTTTTGGATTTATACACTAACAGGAAACTGAATCCTTGGCAGAAACTGCCCAAACATGGAAAGAGTGAATTTAAGCAGGAGGGAGCACAGGGAAGGAAGGGCTGTACACGTGTTTTATAGTGATGCACACACAGAGAGGTGGACAGAATGGATTTTTTGACTTTCTTTGGTCTTGCAAATTAAGCAGGCAGGGCATCAAGCCAGAATCTGACCTGTTTTAATAATAAAAGGAAATGGAGAAAGTCCCTCAGCAGAACTTGGTTAGATTTTTACATTGTGGGAAAATAACAGAGGCTCCTCAAGGGCTCATTTCAGTATTGCTGCTGCAAATCAATTATATCCCCATGCAGCCTGACCTTGACTGATAAAATGTACTAGTAAGAATGCAGTTTTTTTCCTTCTTCCTGAGTTGTTTGCAACTTAGATTTTTACTTTTTGAATCAGCCAATAAAAACTAATTTTTACTGGGAGTAGAAAACAGAAGGTTTTGGCACCTACACAATAGAAAACAGAACTATAAGCAACTATTGCAAAAAATCCTAACAATAGTTCTGTTCATTGTATTAAAAATAAACTAAACAAACTGGTAGGAAACCCCAAAATGAGTAAGTGCAGGAACAATGGGAAAATATACCACTGCAGACCCAAAGGAAAAGGGCATACGTTTGTAAGCCATGTTCGTTAGGACAATTTGTTTCAGTCATTTACCTGATCTGGCTTTCCTCTTCCCTGTTCTATTAAGAATTTCACATAAAAGAGTCTGAAAAAACCTGCTATTCTTGACTTACACACACAATTACATGTAAGGCAACAAACCAATACCAGAACCTGAAGAAAGGTAACTGGAATTCTTCAAGATCCATTACCTTTCTGTGCATCCTGTTCTTGGTGTGTCTCCACCCATGTGCCAGAGAGTGGAGGCTGACAGTAGCAAGCTTTGCTCCATGAGCTCTCGTGTCCTGGGAGACTGAGTCTTAGTGCCAAAGTTACTATGACCGACCTCCAAGTTTTGTTCTTCCAGTGTTTCTAAAGGTATGGAAGGACTCCAACAAGTGAATACTGAGGAGCAGAATATTCAGTCCTGCACATACGAGTACTGTCTAGTGAACAGCTAATGTAGCCTTTTTCTTCTTCAAATCGTTTTAACCCTATGTATTCCACTCTGGCTGATACATAAGCTGCTACCTGAAGTCAGTAGCAGGATGACAAAATCCTAAGTCATGTGTGCACCCCTCTTCAACACAAAAATATCCTGAATAAAAAGTCCTCCATCATGGCATCTGCCAGGAGTTCCTACCCCATCTTAATCCTTAACCGGTGAAAGGTGCAGGGGTTGAGGAGGAAACCACTGCCTTGGACCGAGTCGAGAGCTAACCTGCCAAAGGACAAATTAAAAGAAAAAGCAAATACCTAACGAAAGGCAGAAGATTTGCATGAACTGTGGGAATGTGTCTGAAGTAGCCTGAGCTGTGGAAAACAAAAAAAGTCTTACTTGAAGTAACTAAAGAAAAGAATCATAATTAACTGAAATATTAGACCTCTGGGAACAGATGAGGAACTGCGTGGGCTGTCAGTGGAAAAGCTTTTTTCTCACTGAAGTTTGTCGTACGTTATGACAGAATAACAAACTGATAGAACAGGGGACACACAGGGAGATGATTTTATATACAGGACACATATATATATATATATGATTTCATTCTGTGCTGCTGGAGTTAGACCATTCCATACATAGATCTGCATCTATAGTCCTTCAGTTTCATTCACCCATGTTTATTGCTTGGGCATTGCCTTCTTTCCCAAAACTGCCTTTTAAAACCAACCCTGATTTTTTTTACTTCACTGTAGCTCTAACCTAACTCCACTCAGCCAACATTCCACTCCTCCTACTACACTATAAGAAATTAAAGAGGAAACAAAATTAAAAAGCGATTGAGATGTGAGCTTGCATTTGTAGTGCCGTCTGGGTGGCAGGAGGGGGAGGGAAGGAAATAAAATATTGCAGAACACACTGTTGTACATGGACCATTAGATGCAAAATGAAAGCATGATGTTTTACCAGTGTTGTGTACTGAGCTGCATTTTTAAATCAAACAGAATCTGTTTTCGAACTAAGGAAAACTAGAGATGCTGCAGCCAGATTTTGAATCTCGGCTTTGTAGATCAGATTGCTTGGGCTAGTTCAAACTTGCATAATAAGTCTAAATGAAAGGCTTTCTTGTATTTGCATGCACACGCAGACGCACAGCACTACTCACGCCATGCAGTGCGTGAAGTCAGAACACTGCTTCCTTCTCTTAGAAACCTAGCATAGGGGAATATAACATACTTGTTACAATCTCATAAATGCCAAAAATCTTAAAGATACGTAAAAGAAATCAGAATAGATGGGCAAAGTTAGGATTCAGGGCTGTGTCAAACAAGTATCTTTACTGCTTTGACTGCTATTGTGATTTCTCTTGTTTCCTTCTCAGAAGATTCTGTAACACGGGAATGCTGAATTCTGCCACATAGTGATTTAAAAAATACCATTTCTAGAGTAGCATTACTTGTGATTAAAAGTACCAAAATTATCCAAAAGAAAGCCAAGAAGGGGCTAATCTATATAATATACTTTAAAAAGAGGAAGAATGTTTTCTAAATGTCACCAAGGAAATCCACAAAAATTATCTTTCAATTTCTCCACTGCAACACAATTCCCAGGAGACATTGTAAAGCCAATACCTTCTCCACTGCAGACCTTTCATTTTTCTGGTCTGCACTATTTGTTTTATAGCGATATTATATAAACAGACTATGGAATACTTATTGCTGCTTACTACCAGTGCATTACCCACCATTATCTGAGTCCTTTGTTGATTTTCATTCTGAGGACAGTAGTAAAATGCCAGCAGCCACAGCAAAGCATCTGGTTCTACAGCAGCCTTCAGTAATTGTTCTGCCGCAATATCCAGCCATTCTCCAAAACGAGCAACCAAAAACCAGATTTCAAAAAGGTCAGCAGCAGAACTGGAAAATAACAAAGATTCAATTAAGTATTTCTTGTTATTTAGCATTTTTAAGTGTCTTAAGTTAACTGCAGTGGGTGCCGGCATGAAAATAGAAATCATTAAACTACTCTTCAATAGATAATGCCTTACGTGCAAAGCATACAGCCATGTACTACTACTGCAATCACGGTTAAATGAGACACACCCAGCGCTGCTAAAAGATTAATTTTGTCAGTAAAACAGATTACCAATAGCACCAATTTCTGGTGACAATATACTGTATATTAAAACATACATCATAAAATTAAACCTTATCATTTACACTCTCCAGTTTAAGCATTTTCAAACTAGATAGGTCTGAAACATTCTGAGACTAAAATTCCTTAGCTAAATGAACAAGATCAGCACCAGTGAAGTCTTTGCAAATACTAGAGTCTGGAAATGCATCGTTAAAAACCTTTGAAAAAACAACCAAATGTGATAGTGATCTAGGATAACTGCCTTCCTCTCAGCAAAATAATCTATTTACCTGACCATAATTCAGTGCTGTGACAATGTAAGTGGATAGACTAGCCCTGAAATCCAGTGATGTTGAATCAAAGATGAAATTTAATCAAAAGTTAATTACTGAGAACACATAACTATACTCAAGGTAATATTGACAGTATTTACGACTTGAAGTGTTCATAGCTCAAAGGTTATATAAAAGTCCTTAATTTCAAGCATGAATTTTAACAGGTACTTAGCAGAATAGAATTCAGTTGTTGCCTGGAGACCCTAGGCACCGCAGCACTTAGAACTCTCCGTAACCTGCCTGTACCACCACAATGCCTGGTTTGGAGTTGCGTACTCTCCACTTCTGTCCCCACTGCTGCCTCTGCCTGCTTTGTAGTGGCACTGCACCACGGCTGTTGCCCAAAGTGGCCCTTCACTTTTTCTGGGACTTCCTCCCACAGAATGTAGATCAGTCCATTTCTGGTTTAAAATGTCACATAACATTTTCTGATCACTGAGATGACTACATATAACAAATAATGGCACAGAAGCAATCTGTTGATTAGAAGCACACAGAAGGCACTGTGCTCTAAGACTTACTATTGAAAAGCAAGCTATATAAACAGAAGGCACTGACTAAAGGAAGCAAGAAGATACGCTGCAGAGTAGTATTTTTTCCTCCTCTGTTAATCTTATTAAGTTGCAAGGATGCAGCATCAGGAATAAAGCAATAAATTGAATATAGTTTCCTTGTGGATATTAGTATTTAAAAACTTAAGCCAGACCCATTTTCTTTGTAACTGAGAGGGTTTGGTAGAAAACATAATTGTTGCGTGAGCTCTAAAGGAAGTAAGAGGATATTCTGGCAAGTACAATACTATTCAAACTAGTGTACTATCAAATCAAAGCGGAGAAAAAACAATATAAGCCAAGAAAGGGCTAGGAAACAAAGAGGAGAACAGACATGCTTCTATTATTGTAATACATTATGATGGATTATATTTATTTTATTTGTTAGTTCTACGTTTGGGTTATGTGTTCCTTTAAGAAGCCAGGGTCAGCTCCTGGTCACACTTCAAGGGCAGAAAGGTTTGACAGGCTTACAGGCGAGACACAGCACTGAACTGCAGCTCATACAGAAAGTGAGAAGCTGCCAGCAGACAGCCTGGCCTCAGAGGGAACAGCAAAAAGCTTTTTCTGCCACTCAACAACAAAAACAAAAGCCTCCATAAGTTAACTGAAACCAAGCGTGGATGCAAGTATCTGCCTTCCAGGACCTGGGGACAGTTAGGTATCTGGTTTTGCAAGTCTATCTGGCCTAGGCATTCTGTGTTTCTAATGAGGTATTTCAGGTTTTAAATCAAAATGAAATTGGTTTCTTTGAATTTAAAAGCTGTTTAATATTCTTTGGAAAGCTCACTCTCAGAGCACATCTAAGCAGACTCATATCCAAGCGCCAGCTGAGTTAGATCTCATCACACACCTGATGAGAAAGAATTACAGGGCAGCAACAGATAAAAGTGTATCTTTTCTCATTCTTTTCATATAGTCCTAAAGAATCTACTGCAAAAGCAGTAGTAGAATTAGTGTAGACAAACACTATCATTCATTATAGCATTTTTTGTCCAAATAGTTACTAAGGGCAACAGATCAGAAACATAGGGTGTCAGCTCAAAGATTAATAAACAGTGATACTGCAGTCTAGCAGTCGTATCTTTATGAAAAATAATCACGAAGTCTGAAGTTTGGATGTTTGCATAAGCCTGCAGAAAGCCAGTACTTTCTGGCTTTATGTTTAATGATTATGTTTAATGATTAAACAGCACCGCTTACAGCAGGCTCTTTCCAATGCTAGCTGCTTTTCTGCTTGGAAGAGAGTTCTTACTCAATCCAGAATCAGTTTTAAGTTTTGGGGGAGAAATGGGAAAGTAGGCAGGTAAGCATTTCTGTTTGCTGGCTATTTGCTGCAATGAAAAGAACAAGATTTTGTCTACTCAGAGGCTTATTGGTCAGGTCTATAAGTGCTACAAAGTTCAGCTTCAGCAAGTAGTATTCTAATAATAAGAAAAAGATGAAAAGATAGACTTCAGATGGCATGACTTTTCACAAAGTAACACATGCAAAGGACAAAAAGTTAGAAAGTGTAGTACTGCTTACCTAATGTTTGTATCTTCTACTAATGCTTTGAGCATATCTGAAATGTGTTTCAGGTGTCGAGACCAGTGTGCAGCTGGCAGTTCTGAGGAGGGAGAATGAAAGTAAAACTTTTAGAAGTCTAGTCTGTCTAACTAGAATGGAACCATGAAATCAACCAGATTAAGCAAGCACTAAAATTTGTGCAACTTGATTCAGTTATCACAAAGCATTTAAAATGTTGTTTTAAATTTTCCCAATTTTTAACAATACCTATTACTGTGTTTCTTAGAACAATTCATTGAGAAGGTCATGTGAGGACGTATAGCTAGGAATATTCAAATGAGGCTGATGTACCCTTGTGTAAGTGCTACTTAAATATATAATCAGTGCAGTAGCATTATTTTAAGACATATACAGATCATGCTGGTTGGCTAATGCTGCAAATATTTAATGAAGAAACTTACCAAAAGGACGTCTCAGTAAAGCTGTTACAAGAGGCTGGTGATGGCAAGGGAAGTAGGCCTTCAGTGGAAATTTATGCTAAGATACAAAATCATTATTTTAAGAACTTTCTGGTCAGTTTTCAAAACAAGCCCACAGTGAACAGTTTCACCTGATGTAGAAAAATTAACAATACAGACTGAAGCAAGGCAACACAAAAGTAACTCTACACTTAATTTTAGGATTTTGCATAAAGAAAGGAGGTATTTAGGAAAAGATTGCTTAGAAAAAGTTACTATTTATGGATTTTTAAAATACATGCATTAAAAAAGATTCATAGTATTAAGGAAATTACAAATTTATATTCTTAGGCTTTTCCCCTGCAATCACAAAAGCTGTTGCTCTTAATATGTAGAGGTTAAAAGAGACACTAATTAGGTTAATTTCATTTTCCAGTGTAAACAGAATCACAGATCACACTAAGCTAAGAATTAATAACATCTACAAAATCTGAGGGTTTGATATAGGTTATTGCCTTATCTTCAAAAACAGAAACCTAAAATTCTTAGAGTCTGATTCAGCACAAATAGGGTAGTCGTAGGTAACAGACTTGTCCTCTATTTATCTGCGTACGCGCAATTTGTACATTGTGAACGTGACTGTGCCGCTAAGCCTAGTAGCAGCGTACCTTTACTCCTTTTGTTCTACAAACATCTGCTACAGGCACGTCTAACGTGTAGCATGCATGTGCAAGTGCAATATGAACTCCCTTTGAGGTGGATTGAAAACCAGCTGAATGGCTGGGCTCAGAGGGTGGTAGTCATTGACACAAAGTCTACCTAGATGCCAGTAACTAGCAGTGTACTCCAGGGGTTAATAGTGGGTCCAGTCCCATTTAACATCTTCATTAATGATCTGGATGATGAGGCAGAGTTCCCTCAGCAAGTGTGCTGGCAACACTAAACTGGAAGGAGTGGCTGATATGCCAAAGGGTCGTGCTGCCATCCAGAACCTTGACAGGCTGAAGAAATGGACTAACATGAGCCTCATGAAGTTGAACAAGAAGTGTAAAGTTCTGCAGCTGGGAAGGAACAACCCCAGGTACCAGTATGTGCTGAGAGCCACCAGTTGGAAAACAATTTTGCAAAAAAGGACTTGGTGGTGCTGGTGGACACCAAGCTGAACGTGAGCCACCAATGTGCCATGCTGCAAAGGCAGCAAGTGATATGGAGCTGCATTAGCTAAAAGATTGCCAGCAGGTTGAGGGGTTAATCCTTCCCCTCTCCTCAGCACTGGTGAACAGCTGCTCCAGCAGCCAAACCTGGTGTGCTATGTCCAGTTCGAGGCTCCTTAGTACCACAAAGACATGGACATGGACATACTGGAGAGAGTTCAACAAAGGGTCACAAGGATGATTAAGGGACTGAAGCATCTCTCCTATGAGGAAAGGCTGAGAGGGCCTGGAGAAGAGAAGGCTCAAGGGGGATATTAATCAACGTATCTTAAATACCTGAAGGGAGGGTACAAAGAAGGTGGAGATGGATTCTCCTCAGTGGTGCCCAGTGAGAGGACCAGAGGCAAAGGGCACAAAACTGAAACACAGGAGGTTCTGTCTGAATAGGAGAAACCACTTTTTTTAGATTTTTTTTTTTTAAACTGCGAGGGTGACCAAGCACTGGCAGAGGTTGCCCAGAGGGGTTGTAGAGTCTCAGTCCTTGGAGATCTTTACAGGCTGTCCGGACATGGTCCTGGGCAACTGGTTCTAGGTGGCCCTGCTTGAGCTGGGGGATTGGACAAGACAATCTCCAGAGGTCACTTCCATTTCTTTTCATTTTCTGTCATTTCAGTCTTTAAGTCTTCATACCAAGGACCTTAGTACTCTTCAGTCTCCTCCTTTCTTTAGGAGTAAGAGACTATTTAGCAAATAGATCATCCTTGAAACACAGACTGGGAATACAAACTTTATAAAATGTGATCAGTTTCTAAATCTAACGAAGACAGTATTTAGTAACTCATTTCATTTGGGATACATGTGCATGCATCTTCTAAGGAATGGAATGACACATTCTCAGTTTTTTGTTCTGTAAACTACAGTTGATTGAAATTACAGCATATTAATATGTACAGTATTCTCAGTCTATGTATCACTGGTATGGCAGAACTGTAGAAGTCTACTTGTCAAATAGAATTAGGTTAATTAAAAATTAACAATCCCTATACTAAAGAATGCATGTAGCCAATTAGCCTGCACCAAAAATCCCTGTGAAGAGCAGCCTTGACACAGTCAGTAGCAGCCAAGACAACCCACAGCACAAGTTACATATGAAAACAGTATTATAAAGTGAAAAACAGTTTTCCATATACTGCTTAAGCAAAGCAAAAAAAAGGTTTGCTTCCTGTCACACAAACACAGTATTTTAGGCAGTTCTTTCCTTATGTAAGCCATCACAAAGTGCAAAACAAGGTAACAAAGAGATAGAACAAGTTTGGATGTGGCTGGTTATAATAATTGCCATGATGTATACAGGAAACAAATGTTGAACACTGGCTTGAAATATTTATCCATCTACTTAAAACAAAATTCCCAGATGAAAACCACTGACAATTCTGAAATGATCAAGGGAAAATAATCCCAGAGGAAATTATAATTTCCATCAAATAGAACCATGAACTTTAAATTAATAAATTTGCAAATAAGATGACCCAAATATCCTTAGGTCAGCTTTCACTGCCATCACAAATGTGAAGGAAACCTGCTTGTACAAAACACAGAAAGGATTACCCTAACAGTAATCTCAGTACACCCATTCTTAAATTTCTCATTTGATGGCTACACAAATGATCTGTTTTCCTAAGTAGGTTTAAACCCCATGCTCCATTTATACCTTTTTCACTGTCCCAAAACATAAAGGAAACAAGACTAGTCCTAAACCCTGTAGCACTGTTTTTTCACACTCTTCAGCTTTTTTTCTGCCAAACCTTGTCCTCTAAATGGTCTACAAAGTTATTAGAAGACAGCTATTTCTGACAGCTCCCACACTGCAATAGAGAATCGCTCTCCTCCTGCCTTGCAAACCTGCGCAGCTGCCAGACGTGACCTGGTTCTTTCGAAAATTTTGTGGACACATCTGTTTGCCTAGCCTTTTTTCAATTAACTGTACTAAAAACTCCTAAGGTCTCAGATGACCCAGCCAGAACCCTCTTCATGCTCTGTCATTAATGGTTTTACCATTCCTCTGCGAAACGCTAAGGGAGCACATTATGTCCTGTCAAGGGCTTCCAGATACCACAAAGATGGGTGCCTAATGAATACATGTAATACTGGTATGGCAAAAAAAAATATAATCTGACTGATTTAAACCAAGTTTAGGAAGCAGTCTGTGCCTGCATGTTTGTACGCCAACTGTTAGGTTGTTTCATAAACTTTATGTTTCATAAATGTTATGGTTGTTTCATAAACTGTGAAACAAGGGATTTTAAATTCTAGTATTGAACATAGTACTTTAATTAGAGCTTCATGAGTTACACTGTATACAAGTTAAACAGAGGAAACTTTATACGTAAAACCACCTCAAAAAAGTGGGCAATAGTCCCTATCGCAGTGCCAGCAGGTGAAGGACTTTCACCCTAAAGCCAGTGCATCACCTGCACAGAAGGATTAGCTCTTGGGTGTCTGACGGGTATGGAATCTCCGCGTGCCCTCTTCGCCCAGCCACCCCACCTGGGGCTATGCAGTGTGCTGCTGCCATGCAGTCAGGGTGGCACAATATTAACACGTGCAGCACCTGCGTATTAAGCAAGACAGCTGCAGTTTCATCCTTAATTCATACTGCCTGAAGCTAGAAGACAGATTCAATCACACTGCTAATTAAAGGCCAGTATGTCACAAGTTCCAGGAAGTCCCAAAATTTTCTCAACTACCGTCTCCCCAAAATGGTGCAAAAATCAAAGGAACTGAAAGTTTTCTGAAGTCTAAAGCGAAAGCTAGTAAATGATAGGATACTTTCCAAACTTCCACCATCTGGAGTTAAACAACCAAACAAAATGGTCAGGGTGTGAAATGACAGTGTGATTTGGGAACCTGAAAAGAAGTTTGCAACCTATAAAGAAGACACGACTTCTTCATACCCATTTTGAAATTTAAAAATGAGAAAATTATCCTGTTCTTGTTTAAATCAATACATACAAAAGTAATTTGACTTAATTCAGTTTAGTAAGACCTGTATAAAAATCTGTGCAGAAGAGAAGACACTAAGCTGGGAAATTTGAAGCTGTAGACTGAGGAAGAAATTCAGATAAATGTTGAAGACCAGAAACTGAACTAGTATGTCTTTTGTGTCTTCTACCTTTAGAACAGACAAATCTGACTATTTGGTGTCCTGCTTACAATTATTTGGGGGAATGGGGATGGGGTTATTATCTCTGTTTCATTTATTACCAGAAACCCTGCTACTGCAAAATAAAAACACATGTAAAGTTTTTCATCCTTTCTATCAAAGATGGATGATCATGATCATGTTCACTATACAAGCAGAAACTTCAGCACCAGGGGAACTGCCCCTGCGAAAATCACAGTTAAGCTTGCAGGGTTACTGCAGGGTAAACTCAGGTAAATTGCTCTTACATATGGGTTCCACACTACAATTTTATTCATGGGGTGAAAATGTTTGAACTGAACTTCGGAATGTGTATAAAGCTGTAAAGAGATGCTATTATTGAGCCCAAAATATTTATTCACCATTCTAAACAGCAGACTACTTTTCTTGCAAAATTTCATATCTTCCCACTGAAAAGAAACATTAGGAAATGGATCTTGACTAACCTGCTTGTTTTCTTCCTGATGAGCCTGAAGGAAGAGCTGTGTAAACACCTGTATTATGGTCATAACTTCTGGAGTTCCATCAGTTTCCAGCAGTGCATTCCTAAGCATTGACAAGTTAGATTATGACAGATCAGACAATTAGTCTGCCCACCACACTACTGTTCATTGAAATTAATAAGAAAAAGGTACATTCTTTGTGTGCTGTAGATTCAAACTGTGTCCAGGGTCATTATGCCAGTATGGAAACTGATACAAACACTAACTTCACAGGCTTTTTAAATTTTATTTTTACTTTAAGAAAAAAACAGGCATTTCCTATGAATAAACTAGATTTAGTAAGTATGTATAGTATACATGTAGACGTACATAATTTACCCTACCAATAGGGGGAAAAAAGTGTAAAATTAAAAAAGAGACTACCACAACTTTATTAGGCAAATCTGGCATCTGAACAGTCTTATTTGGTTCAGAGCAACTATTCCCATGCCTACAGTTAAGCACAGTGTAGTGCTTTGTGGGACTGCATCCCATAGGCCATCTGAAATTAGAGAGAAAGTACGATCTAGTACAATCTCCTGGGATACAGAACCTGGAGAAAAAAATAAATTAAAAACCTTGCTTATATTGTTATTGAATATAACACTCTTACTGGAGCCACGAAAACAAATAAATGAAGCTGATCAAATTTAAAAGTTACGTATTTCAAAAACTACACGAGAAGACTGAACTTAAATAATACCGCTGCTGATCAGTCCCTGTAACTCCTTAGTGATCATTAAACAGTGAATCAGAAGTACAAACAGAAATGAGTGTATACCAAAGATCGCTAATTGCTACAGATTTAATTAGGGACCAGTGCATTTCAATGTGCTATCAATGGTGAAATTATAAAATCCACTCTGGAAGTTCAGGAGGGTGAATGCTTTAACTGGTCTTCGCAGGGCGTAATGTAACCTTGAGCAAACAGAGCAGAAAAACACATGGGCAGCAAAGTGTAATTTTCTTTTTCTTATTTGAAAGACATGTAATAGTAAGGAGAAAAAGTGCTCAAAATAAGCTGCCGCTGAGATGTAAGTTTTTAATAGAAAATTGTTGTGTTCTTTCTATAATGATTTAAAAGATGAGAAAAGCTAACACATTACTGTAACAGAAAAATTCAGAAACTGCAGGCAAATATAATTGCTAATATAAACATAAGAAACTGCACACAAAAACTCAAGACAGTCTGTGTGTATGGATTTCTGTACAGCCACACACAGCAACAAAATAAGCTTCTATTGGGAAATAAAAACACAAGCTGATATTCATGAGGTAAAACAATTTAGCACAATCACCCTCAATTTAAAAAAATTCAAATGGCAGGAAAAGTTATTCCTGAGAGAGACAGAATACTTACATCTGTGCTTGTAACAGAGTATTAACCTCCCAAAATAAAAGGAGCTTTCTGTCAGGTGTAGAAACATAACAGTTTGCAGGCAATGAAGTACAAGTTCTTTATCAGCAGCTCTCTAAAACCTCACGTGTGACTAAATCTGGACCAGTATCTCAGTGTCTATACAGCACTTAACAATACTTGGAAGGAGGTCAGAGAAATACAACAAAAATGACCGCAAAGGTGCGGAAACCAATTGGTCCGCAAAAGCCAGCTAATATATACAGCTTCATGTAAGACCAAGAGGACCTGAAATACAGTATTTTAAAAATATATTAAGGATTTAATACCAACTGCCCTGGATTCAGCAGGGATAATTTCCTTCCCAGCAGCTGCTGCAGTGCTGTGTTTTGGACCTAGGACGAGAACACTGCTGATAACACACCGATGTTCTCAGTTGTTGCCAAGCGGTCAGGGACTCTCCAGCTTCTCACACTGCCCTGCCAAGGAGAAGGTGGGGGGGGCACAAGGGGCTGGGAGGGGGCACGGCCAGGGCAGCCAGCCCGGGCTGGCCAAAGGGACATTCCATACCGTATGGGGATGTGCTTGGTACAGAACTGGGGGGCTGGCCGGGAAGTGGGGCAGTTCAGAACGAACTGAGCGTTGGTTTCAGGTGGTGAGAAACTGTGCTGTGCATCACTTGTTTTGTATATTTATTTTTTTGTTGTTTTTGTTGTTACAGATCTGGGGGGTAGGCCGAGAGACAGGTCAGCTCATCAGCTTTGGGTGGTGAGAAATTGTGCTGTTCATCACTTGTTTCATATATTTATTTAATTAATTATTATTGTTGTTGTTACCATTATCATAATTATTATTGTTGTTGTTACTATATTTTTGTTATTACTATTATCATCATAATCTTTGTGGGTTTTGTTTTGTCCTATTAAACTGTATTTATTTCAACCCATGAGTTTGCTTTTTTTTCCTTTTCCACTTTCAGTTCTCTCCTCCATCCCACTGGGAGTGGGGAGTGAGCAAATGGGTGTGTGGCTGTTTTAGCTGCCTGCCAGGTTAAACCATGACACCAACAATGTAAAGGAACAAGCATATGAAGTAGAAACAATGGAAAGCAAACAAGGGAGCAGAAATGTAGGCTGAGCAACAGGAAAATATGATGAATTTCCAAGATGATTCAGAACATCGATACAAGTGCAAAGTTTCATTAGGAAGTACTCAGCTGGACAAAGTCCTGCATTCTCTGAGAAACAGCATCTGATCCATTTTTACTGTCTACCAAATGGAAAGGGTGCAAAAGTTATGTAGTCTTGTGGCATTTTTAGAAAATATTTTACATTCTATGACCCCAAATAAGCCAAGAAGCTTGAACAAATTTTGTCTCTCTACACCATCACAATCAATATACAGCCTCCAGCCTCAGACATGAGTACAAGTCTGTTGAAGTGACATCAGTTTTCAAGTGCATTTTGCTTTTGGAAAGTGACTGGTCTCAACTACTCAGAAAGTGCTAGCTGTGCTCACAGCAACAGAAGGGACTGCCATAGCAGTAGCTGCTGAGCAATTGCTGCTTGCAGTACAGCAGTCTGCAGTTTCTGCAGCAAAGATTGATCTGTTAGTGCCTGCCACAAATCTCAACATGCACACAACAGACACACAAATGCCCCCAAACACGTGCACCTGCAAGCCCCTTTTTTCTTAAAAACACCTGATGAACAAAGAGTGTCAGTCCCTAACTACATTATTGTTGTATCACAACTGTAATACTGATAACCCTGGCAGTAGATCTACTTAAAAAGAATGATACAATAATAAGTCAAGTGAAGTGAAGAGAAAGAGGCACTGAAAATTGAGTACAAAGGACTGGAAGCCCCCATGTGGTAAACAATATATATTGCTTCAAAATAATCTTACATTCAAAACCAAGCTCATTATTAACAGGCAGATCAGTAGTTTAATGCCATTGAGAGCATATCTGATAGCAATCCTGAAGACTATTAACAAACTGTAGAAGAGCCTACACTGGTAAGTGCAAATGTTTTAGCTAAATTCCATCTTTATGCTGACATGGGCCAAGCCATTTCAACATTTGTAATTTTCTACCTCAAAATTACATTTTAACAACAAATCCCTAATGAAATACAAAATAATAAATTTTAAAGGCTAAAATGTAATGTAGTCAACTGTATTAACGATTATTATAACTTTTACGTAAAGTTGACATTTTTCTTTATTTGCAATATATTACACAGAAGGGGACACTAAGACATACAGCTAAAGAAAAAAGCCATCTGAAATTATAATGCATCCCAGATTATTATACTGCTTCTCCTCGATGTATAAATTTCTTTTGTATAAACTACTTCTCAATTTATAAACCTCAATGTATAAACCCATTTCCCACTATAATTTCAAAACTTACTTGAAAATTTCATTAACAATTCTGAAAATGGCAGGATGGCTTGCTGCTTGTGGCTGTTGATAAACAAATGAAAACAAATCAGTCATTAATAAGAAACAACTCAAACAACTGTAACTGTATAATCTGCAGCTTAACTCAGAGATGCTAATACACTGCAATTATTAAATTGTACATCTCAGTTCAACACTTACTAAACCCTCAGATTTTCTCAGGATTAGGTTCTTCGGAATAACTATGTCAAAGTCATGGAAGGAGATCTACAGCGATACCAAGCAGGCTAAACAGCTGATAAATGCCAACACCTGGGATCCCAAACTGTTTATGACAATGATCGCTAAAAATACCGGAGGTGGCGGAGAGAGAGAACAAGCTGTGGCATAAAACTGCTGGGGCCAAGAGACAGGGAGCAGATTTACAAAAAGCTTTTCTCTCCTCTTCACAGATAATCCTGTTTGGATGTGCTTTGAGATTCTTGCTACATCTTCAAAATGAAGTTCCAGAAATTAAATTTATTTTATCACCTTTGTCTTTACTACTACCTCACACAGCTTTGTAACAGCCTTGACTGCCTGATGCGCTGTTCCATAGACAACTTTTATGCGTTTGCTTCAAGCTAAAAAGTACCAAGTGGAACAGACTGTTTTTTCTGTGGAATTGCGCACAGGCAGAATGAGGGCTTCACGCTGTCCGAGCCCTGTCTGATTATCCCAGGAAATAAAGAGGCAACCTTTAACACGCGCTGTCTGGAAAAGCTCCTTGTTTCTCACAGCTGTCGTTGCCACACTGGAAATGTTAGCTGGCACCTCGTTTCGACGCGTTACCACGCTTTTCCTTGGCCAGAGGGCTGTAGCCAACCTGTCCCGCTGAACGTGTGCCACCTAGTGCCCCACAGGGCGCGCACCCGCGGTTCCACGCGTGAGGAACAGCGCGCGGCTTGCGGCAGGGCCGGCCGCCAAACCTGCCCTGCCGGAGGCGGGAAAACACCTGGCTGGATGGGACAAAAAAGGGACATGTTCAGCTCTTTTTCTCTCTTAAAAGGAAAACCTGGGACTGGACCATCTCCAGAGGCGCCTTCCCACCCCGGCCATTCCGCAATTCTGTCAGAACAGCAGAGAGTGAGAAGTATGTTTTTCAGTCCTGGGGGTAAATGGTTTAATTCAGCCATTTCTCCACTGTCTTTCCAGGTCTCTGCCTGCCTTTGCACACACACACACACACACACTTCTATGATGACGCACCAACCCACTGCTGCTCAAGACAAGCTGAACATAAACTGGAAAGGGTCCATCAGCACACTGTCACACGTGAGGATCAAATCACCCATCTTTTGAACAAGAGCAAAATAAAGGTGCTGTATGCAACAGTGACAAACTCTCCGCCCTTTCCTGCCAGACAGCAGCAATCTACAGCGCTCACTACAAGAAACCACAGTTAATAGCTCCTGGGATTGAATCTACACCACTGAAATCAATATGGATTTCATCACTGGTATTCAAAAGGGAAAACACACCAAAAAAAACCCTAACCCAAAAACACAACTCCAAGCCCCACCACTGTTATCTAATTCCACACGATTTTGATCCATGGACTGCGTGGAATTAATTTGCAGGCACACAACATAAGAACGCTACCATAGCACAAAGACCCCACACAAACACACTGGGATTGCTGAAAGAAATAAACCTGGAAGGAAAAATATACTGTAGCATAAAGTATTACGTACGCAAGTTCTATAGAACCACACCAGTTTTGTATCTGTATTATCAGGAAGAAGAATCCTAAACAACTAATTTAAAATACAAAGCCAGAACTGAATAAATAAGAAAAATGCATTTGTAGCTACAGGATGCAGGTAAATGGCAGAAGGAGGAACAGACTAACACTCACATACATGCACATCATAGAGTGCTCTGTGACAGCTGCAAGTAAGAGCGAACTTTGGGAAACGAGTTATGCCCAAGGTTACGCAGCAACAGAGCTGAGGTGGTGGCAACGCGCATACCGGTTCTCTTGATTTCCAGCCTCACGCGCAATTAATTGGACACAACACTTCTATAGTTAAGCACATCTAGCTTTAAGAAACTATCACACTGTTGTACTTCAACTGTTGTACTTCCAAATTGTATATTTACCTGTATTCCTGAATTTTATACTTACTAATTAAAAATGAGAGATGTTACTTAATTTTTCTTCTTACACCAAGTGCCAATTGTATTTTTATTTTGAAGCATACACTTACTTTGAAAGCACAAACATATTTTTACAGAGCTTTAAATTCTCCTGAATTCATCAACATTATGAATAAAATAGTGTGCACTATTTCAAAAATTTTACCATAACAACACAGGGTTTGAAGACAGGCAATACTGAAGGAACTAATTGTAACTTAGCTGGAATGCATTACGACAAGAAAAAAAAGCTTCTCATCTTCTATCGTTCCTCCTCTCTCCCTCGTTAATGCCAGTTTCATTGGCACAGCTCCCAGTGAAAGGTAAGCGTGGATCCAGCTAGACTCAAAACTTGGGGATAAGGCACAGCAAGAGGGCAGTGCAAGGGCATGGGAACCAGAGCAGCCTCCAGCTTGGTATCCTGTCAGGCAATACAAGAGTCACCGTATCGCCCCCTAAAACTGTATTTTCTCTGTAATGCTGAAGCAAAAATCACAGCAAGGGAGACCCCACCACTAGAGCTTTAACGAACTGTAGATGCACAACATAATTTCGATTCTGGGCTGGACATGGGAAAACTGGAGAAACAAAATGCAGCAATAACAGATGATTTATAAATGACAAATTTTAAAGGCTCTCAAACTATTGCACTCTTCTTGCAACGTAACTTTGAAAGATATAAGCCATTTTGGGAAGCTATCTAAGAAAAAGACACAAACTATAACTGACACTGATTCATTCACGTCTCCTTTTACATACATGTGCTTTAAAAATCTTTTGATATACATAACTCTGCATTTCTGGTAGAACATAAAATTCTAATGCATGTATCTATTTAAATTTTAGCTGTTAATGCACACATACAAATCTGAAAGCTACTCCAGAAAGCACAACATCCACTCACCCACCAAATTCTGAGGAATTTAAAAGACCATTTCTGATGGTCACTTAATTTGTTTTCATTATTTCTGAATAACTACAGAATTTTCAATATTAATTCCAGTTTAGCCCCAAAACCACCAAGCTAATAACATACCATATAAAACACAAGTTACTGGACAATCACACTACAGTTACTCTTGGAATTAAAATACAAGAGTATTGCTTATCAAGTTTCTTTCATAATAGAAGTACAGTGGTTTACAACCATCTGGGTACCATAGATCTCTATGAAAGTTATGTACAGCTTGGTTGTCGTATCAAGATACTTTGTTTAGACAAATGACTCTGATAATGCAAATATGAAAGAGCCTTATTGAAATTTCCTTATCATATCATGTAATATAACGTAATATAATGTAATCACAAACATATTTCTGCCTAGCTGTACTCCAGAGGCTTTCTTCCAAATATAAAAAAATTATAAATCAAGTTTTGTGTCATGATTCCACTTTTTATTACCACATCCATAAGGCAAACAGAGGTCACATTCTACAAATACCATAATCCAACTGTCAAAAAATGCATGCCCATATTCCTAAATAAATATTCAAACGTCTTTCAGGCTGGCTAAATTAATCATGCTGCTAGATTCGAAGTGGTGACTGATCTAAAGTCACACAAGTATCTTTATACTACCATGTGCAAGTTGCACAAAATATCATTGTTTTAGAACACAAATTCTGCATCAAATCTTTTCCTTCTATACTGCCTCTCTGAAGCTTCTCATCCTGTTGTTTTTAATTGGTATTCCACCTCCCATTTATACACCCTCTCTCTTATCAATGCCTATCAATCAGGAGTAACCACTTTCCAACTGCTCTCTTCTTTACGCCTCCATTCATTCCACTCCTTGTCCACAGGATGTCCTCTCTAAACCAGCATTCAAAGCTGTTGCACTGGTCTTTCCACTCTGAATTTCGAAAGCAGAAAATCTTTGGAGCAGAGGCAAGTAAGAACAAGCTAAGCGTGTTAGCACAGTAATGTTCCATTCTTTTCACGGATTGCGATGTGAAGACAAGGCAAATGTGAACATTGTTATAAAAATAAAAAAAAAAAACCACCAAAGATTTTGCTTTTGTGTGTGTGCGTGCGTGTGTGTGTGTATAACATAGATATTTTTATTTTTTCCCCAGCCACTCATGGTACCATATACTGTATTCAACTCACAGCGTATTTGATACAGCAAAATTAGACACAGGCCTTGTATATAGCATTGTCTTCTGCATACCAGATGACATATGCAATGCTGTTGACATCAAGTACTTATGAGATTTGCTAGTATTATAATGAATCCCTAAACCAGAAATTTGCAGATTCAATTAAAAAGGAAGAATATTTAAAGGTATCATTCTTTTCCTGTCTAAAGTACATACTCTGTAAGTGGTTTCATAGGCTGAATATAAGATATCATATGCCGTTTTTTAGTTCTATCCATTTTATGAAATATGTAATTTAAGGATGTAGCACACATGCTATTTCACAGTGTAATTAACAATTAGATTTACATATAGTGTGGCGAGCTAACTTACACTTTGGAAAACTATTGTGTCATGTTTTCTCATAGGAAAGATTTTTGGTGCACTGCATAATACAGCATTTGAAAACAAACTTTAATTACAGTTTAGGAAAGGTTTTCTGTTAATTTTGTTCAGGTTTGCGTACAAAACCAAGTAACCAAGCAGTCCATAATAAAATAATGTAAATAAATTTCAATTATTTAAATTGCTAAACTCCCAAGGGTACAGAGATTGAAGTAAAAACAGATTCAAATCCTCCCTGGCCAAAGTTTATGACTGTTAAAAACAGAGGCAGGTACTCTGCACTCCCACTAGTCAGATTCTCGTCCCTTCATCCATTCTTCATCACTGAAATCTTTTTTCTCTGCTACTAAGTCAGTATAAAAACCTAAGAATTTAGTAACATTTGTAAGACTCAAGATTTGCCTTTGCATCAGCAAGTTATGTGCTGCACGACAGCCATTTCTCTCAAAGATGCTGACATATTTGAACTCTGTCAGTTCTGAAGCATGAAACATGAACTACACGTTGCACATACCAGTAACGAATCTTTTATGACACTAGCCACTTCTTCCAGTGAATTCAACTGAATGGAAAGCAGCTGGTCTAAGAGATGTAATGTCGCTTTTTCAAGGCTCGGCAAGTGACGAAGCCAGAGGTTGAAGACAGCTGATTCAGGAAGGGAGATCTTCTTCCTGGTTTAGAGAGAAAAATACTGTCTTCCCTGAGAAACTGGAAGGAAGACGAAAGTGTACTTTTGGTTTTTTAAAGCACATTGGGGAAAAAGAAGACACGGACATCAACCTGCAGCAAGAGAGAAAATCTTGCTTACAGTACTGTGTTCAATATGAAATAATGGCAAAGACGACCAAGAAATCACCATCATCTATAAACGAACCTTCACCATGTCTTTAAAAACTAAAAAATTGGTTATGATGGATCCCAGCAAACGGAAAGAAAGGTTTAAGCCTGGAGTTCCCTTCCTGCCTAGAGAAAGGTCCTGGCCCACACTTGCACTGTTTCAAACCCAGACTGCTTCCTGCAGACCGGTCCACTCAGAAAGCGGTTGTCAGCAGTTCACAGACAAGCAAGAAGGTCCTGGAGAATTTTACTGGTGTTTACTAAATCAAAGCCTTACCTGTCTTTGTAGAGAAATAACAGAAGAAAAAAACAACATACAAAACTGAGGTAGGGGTAAGTCTTCAGCCCACCAACACTGAACAGAGCCTTTTAAAAGCTAAATAGTTAAGAAAGTAATTATCTCTTCACCTAAAGCTTTTGGCCACAGCTCAGCTGAAGTATAGTGCTGAATCACTAGGAAATGCAAGGCACAGCTGATTTTGAGGCAACACTGTAATTTTTGTGGATCAGCACAAATCAAAATATACTAAAGTAACCACCCAAGACGAAGAGATACCACAGCACAAAACATCCTGGAATACTTTTGCAGCTATCATGATAGTTGCAAATTAAAAGGTTAAAAACAAACAAAAACCCCACATAAATAATGAGAAATACATGGTCTTAAATCAAGTTAAGATTAAAAAACCTAAAATTAGGCTGGAGAGTACATGCAAATTAAAGCTACTGATAAAAAAGAAAAATGTCAGCAGAAAGAAAGATTTAACTCCATTTTAGGATCTATTTTCAGCATATGTATTCTACCGTACATTCATTTAAATATCAGCCTTCGGAATTCTGGTTTCCATTGAAAAGCTGTATTTTTTCCATTCAAAATTAAGCAATAGCTTAATTTAAAAGTGTGCATCTGTAGACAAGAAATATATCCAAGTATGTAAAATTTCAAAATTGTTAAGCGATGCTCAATTTCAAGATGCTGTTTAATTATCACTATTAATGCACATATGCCCATGACAGTAATCAAGGATGAGAAGAGACTTCTTAATTTTTTCACCATCCTTTTTTGTTGTTGTTTCTGTGCTAGCATGGCAGATATTACTATGCCAGGAAAAGAAATCTAATAAGCTTACAGAGTTGTTCCAGCTCTGAAATTTAAAAACCATAGAGGAAGTAAACTAGTCATTATCCTTCTGCACCTAAACTTGCAGACGGTTCCATTGGGACAATGCTGAATTCTGTGGAGTCCTGCAAGTCCCAGTATTCGGTAACACTATTTCTTGGAGCAGGTTTCACCTGCAGGCGTTCAGAAAGGAAGGAAGTGTTCAGAACACAATGACAGAGTTAGGGAACACAGAATTCAATTGTTAAAGTGGGGACAAAGAATAACATAGAAGTACATTCTTGTTAAGATCACATAAGCTTCAGTGGCAGGCCAGGAATACACCACGCAAAGCGCATGGGAGTCTATATCTACTCTGGGAGAAACCATCTTTCATCAAGGGCCCTGCAAGAGTCACTTAGTAAAGAGCTGCATGAACTGAATTATTTTTGCTCACTGTGATAAACAAGTAGCTCAAAAATTAAGCAAAGGGATGTTTATTTCAGTCAGAATAACTTTTATGAACATCTAAATGATTCAGCCTCACATTATGAAGTGGCAAATGTCATGATGGACTGCCCACTGGCTCGCTGACATCAGGATAGACCATCCGTGCTGCACCTGTGAACTTGCTCTGAAAGTTTTCCGAATTGTGTTACAGCTTGTGGAACACATCCAGTCTGAAGCCGTGGACAAGTAAAAGATAGTTCTCTCTTTTTTTGGAACACATCTTTCACTACAGACCTGCACATTCCTTTTTCACTTGTTTTCTTGAGCTTCTCATAACATGTACAAATCAGTAATTGTGCTCTTCTGTTTATTATTTATTGTTGCTGGAGCTCTCAATGAAGCAATGTAAGAATCTGCACTGGAACATCTCAGAAATTACAATGTTGGGTACAGAGGAAGCAATTCAAACTTTGATTAAAAAGGAGAAAAATGGAAAATTGAGGCCAAGTGTTCCCAAAGGACTTTTTATAATATAAAATAATTTTATTTATAATACAGTCCCTCAGCTACAATTTGAATAAAGCAACTCTCAACCAAAAGTAGGCTGTTCTTTCCCTGTCCTTCATTCTCTGGCATAGCCAATCTTGCTGATGTTCAGCTTCACTCAGCCAGTTTTCCTCCATAGACTGATTTTATCAGAACAGTGGGTTTAGTGGTGGCAAAACAAGCAAAGTTATGTTTCACAAATTGCTCCTATCAGACTCATTAAAAATAATTTGCTGAAAAGCTGGAGAACTTAAATTCTTGAGAACCAATTTCACCAGAAAAAAAAAGAGAAATATGGCACCACTCAAACATAAGGACCTATCTTGTGCACAGAAAAAATAAAGATGGCTCTCAAAATGCCAACTTCGGAATGTTGATACGTTTATATGAAAGGTAAATAACATTTCTACGAAAAGCGCTCATGTCTTTCACAAAATTGGGAAAATCTATTGAAGACTTCAACCTCCATTTCAGAGTAGAGTTGAGACAAAGTTCCAGTCAGTATTTAAAACTGTTACACCACAATTTGTGTATCAGCAATTTAAAATTTGGCCTACAACCTGAGCTCTGCTATTCATAACTAGTGACAGGACTAGGGGGAACGGCTGCAAGTTGTGCCAGGGGAGGTTTAGGTTGGAGATTAGGAGAAATTTCTTCTCGGAAAGGGTGGTCGGGCATTGGAACGGGTTGCCCAGGGAGGTGGTGGAGTCACCGTCCCTGGGTGTGTTTAAGGAAAGGTTAGACGCAGTACTGAAGGACATGGTTTAGTGGGTAATAGGTGGGGGGGGTCAGTTGGACTGGATGATCCTTGAGGTCTCTTCCAACCTTAATGATTCTATTCTATTCTATTCTATTCTATTCTATTCTATTCTATTCTATTCTATTCAACTGCAAGGCAAATATTTTACTCGAATGCAGAAGATGTGCACTCAACATACAGACCCAGAGAAAAGACATTTAATTGCATTAATAATCTTTATGAAAAGAGCATAAAAATCATACAGACCATGCTACTTACTTTAAAAAGGCCTCATTCACAGCCTCCAGAAACTCTGAACTGAGAATTTCTTTTGATGCACCTCCATGGTAAAGAAGGAGTGTTTCCAGCAGTGGAGTTAGATCAGGCAAAGTAATGAGAGGGAGACAGAAAAGGGACACAGTATTCACACGACTGGCTGGAACTCTGAGGGAAAAAATAAACACAGTTCATATTTCAGAAAAATCAAAACTTTAAACTGATAAGCTAAAAGAAGATTAAATTAATTACAGATGGTTAAATGTAAGATGCATACCTAACTTCAGAAAAATTATTTATTGGAATGACTGTTGACATGTCATTACATATTGTCTGAAGAATCTTAAGGAGAAGTCAGATAAAATTTTGATATTTTAGTGCTCAAGGCACACCACGTGAGGGATATCAAGAGAATTCTGGAGTGCAGCCAGTTGAGTCTGCTCAGTAATCACACCCTTCCTAGCAGGGAATGCTTTGCCTTTCCCAGTATCAGCAAAGCACAGGTAAGGAAGATTACAGATTCACATCTCCTGTGTAGAGATAGACCCTCATGAGAGACCACCTAGCTGCTTTTATGGTCTCCTGAAGCTTCCTTGACATCTCTTCTCTCAATAGAGACAACTTCTATGACTCAAACAATACAAATCCTGCTGTTTCCAAGTGCTCAGTTGAAAAAATTTTGTGTTACAGATCTACAGTGGAAGGAATATATAACACTATTGGATCTTAATATATGAATGACTCAAACTCCTCGCTAAAACTATGTTTGGAAATTAATACAGTGGAATCTGGAACATGAATAAAACATGGAACCTAATAATATAAGAGATAACATAATATTATGTGGGTACATAATATAAGAGAGAACATTTGCAAAAGGAAACCTCAAGTTTCCCAGAGAGTATATAGTTTCTAGCACATGAAACTGCAAATATTTCTAGATGCAGTTTTGACAGGAAGACATTTATTAAGACCCAGAACTCCAAAATATTGAATTCTAGCAAATTAAAAACTGCTAGATTGTTTGTAAAAGGCTTCCTTGAGTTGCTGCAAGTTTCTTCTGACTGCATTGTTCACTTTGCAACAGCCCCAAACTGTTTTGTTTAAAGAGCCACCAATACAGTCTAAGAAGAGCTGCGACAGGAATTACACGACAGGCTGCCCTGAATAAGAGCTTACTCTATTGCCCTGCATGTATTAAAGCTACTGTCAAATAGATAATGGTCACTGGCACATGCTGTGACAGAAGTGCTATGATTTGTGGACACAGGATAATAAATGATGCATTTTCAAAGACTCAATTTTTTGAGCAAGTACCTAACTAAATCTGCGTCTACGGTTTCTTACACTGAAATACTTTTGAAATGCAGTTTTACTGTGCAGTGTTTCTGTAGGAATGGTAATTATTGGGCTGATATTTACTGTGCAGTAGTGGGGTTTTTGGGATATAAATGTAAAGTTCACAGACCTCAGACTCTTTAATCAGTCCTCTTTACAAAATTCTGCTTCTAATTCCTTTTCCAGGATTAGCAAACTTTAGCAGTTTACTTCAGTCTTTCTTTTAACTTTGGAAGAAAAACCCTGCAAAAGCAATTTTCTTCTTCTCCTACATAATCTTCAAAATTTGTTCTTGGAGAATTCTGCACAGTGCACTGTGTGCAAAGAATTTGCACAGACATTGTCATTTGTATTGCTGTAAGCATCACTGAACAGAGAAATGAGACAGCTTACTCTTCTAACTGCAAACTACCTTTGTCTCTGCAACTTGAATAAACAACCATATCATAAATTCTACACTTAAAACTCCACACCTAAGTTCAAAGTTTTCCTTTTCCCGTGAGAGAAATCAGGTATTTCTCTTCCCACCAGTCTCATTAGCTTTTCAGCTAAGTCTGCTTCTACTTTATGAAATGTGTTTTGTTTTCTACATTGACCAAAACTTTGTGATGCTCCTCATCACCTATGTCCATAATTTCAGTACCAAAGTCAGTCTTCAATGAATTCAGCTCATTTACTCTTCCTTACACACTTAGGTGCAAGAAGGAAGGAAGAAAAACAGCCAAGCTATTGGCTCATGATAAAATGAAGATACTTCAATCAGCCTCCTCTTTCCTGTGACTTTACAGGCTATGTGGTGTTAAATAGGTCATAAACCTCATTTCACCATATCAGCAGCATTGACTCTTAAGACCAATAGAATATGCACAGGAAAGTCACACATCCAAAAGAGAAGACACAATTTGAGTACATAGTCTCTATCTATCCCTATTTTTGCTTTTGTTTTTTTTTTAGCTGGAATACACTTAATTTACATGCAATCAAAAGGATCTACTGACATGTTAAAATATGAGAGTCTTTTCCCAATACTTCAAAAATTGTGATCCGCATTTCAAGGTCAGTGGAAGGGCACAAATTACACAGTGAAAAGGCATGAAAATGTAAAAAAATAGTGACAACAGTAGCTTTAGGCAAATGTATTTCCTTTCTTACGGTCACATAGTTTGGCTTAATTCACTGTATTTATGTAGTGTGGATGAAGGTGGTGATTATTCTCAATGACTACACCTAGACATGTAGAAACACCCCACACAATGTTGCAAGGTGATTATTAGCATCTCCTGATAATCTGTGATGGCACATCACAGTTTCTTTCCCACCCACTTTCTCAGACTTTCATCTTTAGAAAACCAGGCCAAGGAAGCAGTTTAAGGGTGGAAATAGTATGTGCTTGGGTACATTTAAAATAGTTGTATATGAAACATGCAATATTGCCACAGTACTGTTTGGTATCAGATCAAGGAACCAAGGGAAGGAAAATGACAGGTTTTTTAAATAAGCACGGACAAACTTTATCATCAATAACAAGTGCGAAGTAACTATTATTCTATTACATTAAAATATCACTCATGCAAACAGGGAAAAAATTCCGCTGGAAATTTTTCTTTTTCTTATGGTAACGGGCAGTCAACTTTGGTTATAAGGACACATATAGCAGCCAACATTACGATTATGAATTTCATGAGGTTAAAGAAAGCTAAGTGCAAGGTCCTGCACTTGGGTCTGGGCAATATCAATGCAAACTGGGCAATGAACGGACTGGGAGCAGCCCTGTGGAGAATGAACTGGGAGCACTGGACATGAGGTGGAAATGTGCACCTACAGCCCAGAAAGCCAACCGTGTCCTGGGCTGCATCAAAAGAAGCATGGCCAGCAGGTTGAGGGAGGTGATTCTGCCCCCCTACTCCACTCTCATGAGACTCCATCTGGAGTACTGTGTCCAGCTCTGGGGTCCCCAATACAATGAAGACACTGAGCTGTTGCATGTCCAGAGGAGGGCCATGAAGACGATCAGAGGGTTGGAGCACCTCTTCTGTGAGGACAGACTGAGGGAGTTGGGCTTGTTCAGCCTGGAGAAGAGAAGATTCTGGGGACACATTATAGCAGCCTTTCAGTACCCAAAGGGACCTACAGAAAAGCTGGAGAGGGGCCTGTAGTTATAGGACAAAAGGGAATGGGTTTAGACTAAAAGAAAGGAGATTTAGATTAGATAGAAGGAAAGAATTCTTTACAGTGAGGGTGGTGAGGCAGTGGAACAGGTTGCCCGAAGAAGCTGTGGATGTGCTATCCCTGGAAGTGTTCAAGGCCAGGTTGGATGGGACTTTGGGCAACCTGGTCTAGCAGAGGGTGTCCCTGTCCATGGCAGGGGGTTGGAACTAGATGAGCTTTGAAGATTCCTTTCAACGTAAACTACTGTATGACTCTCAGGTTAAGCATAAACTCTAAT
This sequence comes from Psophia crepitans, assembly GCA_013399095.1. Classification (NCBI taxonomy): domain Eukaryota; kingdom Metazoa; phylum Chordata; class Aves; order Gruiformes; family Psophiidae; genus Psophia; species Psophia crepitans. The sequence continues at coordinate 505,820 of VWZZ01014460.1, read as the reverse complement.
GTGAAGCACAACTTAACAAGCTTGTCCACGCCTGGAATTATCTACATATATATCCAAAACTTTCCAGTTGAGGCCTAAGTTGCCCAAGATGGTAAAAAGGTATGTACAAAACTGCAATAATCCACTAAAACATATAAAAATTATATTTAGATAACACCTACCTCCCCTGAACATTAAGTCCACTGAACTGATTTTCTCTGAGTTCTGTTACTAATGAAAAGACTACCTGTAAAATAAAATAAAATATAATAAAATACTGCAAATAAGCAGACACCAGTTGCTTGGTCTTCTCTGTGATTGACATACTATAGAGGTTAATAGCCTACTGTTTACGCAGTTTGATTTTTTAATTTTTTAATTACTGGTGCCAAATTAAAGCTGCTCAGATCACTGAATAAACTATGCTGCAAAACGTTTTTTGAACACACATTATATACCTTCCACATTTGAAAAATGAAGAAGCTATTTATTTTAGCTCTGCTTCCCCAAGAGCTGAGGTAAAATTTTCATAAGACCACTACTAAGAATTTTATATGTATTACTTAATTTACATCAACATGTTATAAAATATTATTCCCATTATTTTTACATATTAGATGTAAAAGATACTTTTTCTAAGATTTAGGGGTCATCTACCATTTTAAATGCAGTGCACAGAGTCAAAGAAAACATTCCAGAAGTTACATTCCAATACACAAAATAATATACATAATTTAAACTTCGTGGGGAAAAAAATAATGATAGGGCAGATATTTTTTGTTGTAACACAACAGCAAGAGGAATTCTGTTTTTATAAACATCTATTACAGTATAATCTAATAAAAAAAATTCTCATTTGTCCAGAGATCTCCCACTTCATTTTTTCCCTTAAAAGGCTTTAAAAGTAACTGAGGTAAGAAAAGATAAACAAAGTTCAGTTCATGTTCCTTATAACAATGACAGCTCCATGTATGTGCTTATAAACTGGTGATTTATTATTAACAAAATCTCAATTGCACAAAATACTTACATTTTTAACTAAGTGACAATAATAGTCTGCTGACGTGTAGCCAAGAGTTGATATGAATGCGCTGGTTTCAGCTTCATTACTTTCCCACTTAGAAGAAGAGAGGAGATGGCACAGCAAACTCTGTGAGAAATCAACAGAAGGGTAATAAAATAGGTATGAGGCTGCAACGTGCCGTGTAAAAGAACTGACTGCTATTGAACTGTATCTTGGGTAAGAGTTTTTGATCCATTGTGGCCATTTTACACCATCGACACAGAAGAGCAGGAAGGTCTCATCAACTATAAGGGAAATGCTGCAGCTGCTACAGTCAGGCACGGGTTCACACACCACACGATTTCAGTAGTCGTGCAATAGCAATGGAGGCCATCCATGTCAAAACCAGACAGATCTTTGGTAGGTTTCCGTTCTCTGGGAGCCATTTCAGCCTGGTATTATCTGGATAGCAGTAGTCACATTGCAACACAGCAAAAAACTCATGTGTGGTCTTGATCAGCACCATGATCAAGAAGAGAAAGTGTTAACATTTACTTTTCTGTACCACTCCTTCAAGAAGCACCAGTATTTCTGGTTCTCACCTCATAATTTAATTTGCTTAATTTCCTCACTATCTTGAAAAGATAATGATAAAACTTCAGTTTGACGTTTACTTCTCTACCAACTTCACTCCAGAATGCTTTAAGTCACATTTAATGAAACCTCTTTAATGCATGGTATAAAAATGAAATCAATCATATGACGATAGCTCCAGAGTAAGGTCAGATTAACACCCCTGATACAGTGGCTCTGCAGGTGCCTACCGGGGACTCTGAACACAGCAGTCCAGGGCCATGCCTTCCCAGCTCTTCACCACTGTACAACAGCTCTGCTCTCTTCTGGACAGATCTCACACCCCAGCACCTTTCCAACTGAACTCACTTATGAAAACTGTTGCGTGAGCAGGTTTTTGCATTCTGCTGTCACAGCTGAGCAGAGATATAGTTTTACATTGCTTGTCAAACGACCTGCTCTGACTTTGTCAGTCGTCTTCTCTCCCAGCCCTCTATTGCTACATGGCAACATAACGACAGCTACATTCCCTTTCCAGAGGTTCATTGCAGGGCTTTAAATATCATTGGTACTTAAAGTATAAACTAAATTACACTTTGAATGGCAGTAAGTATAAAAGCCTTTGTAACAGATGGTCAGGATTAGCAAACACTGAAAAAGACCTTCATTTAAAAAATATGTAATTAAGATGACAGTTCGGATGAAAGCTCTGTGATTTCCATGGTCTTGGGGATTTCACTCTATGTATTCTATTTAAAAGAGGGATCTGTTGAAACATTTGAGACTGAAAAAATAAAAATCTGTTAGTTCATTTTCTGCTTTCAGAAATCCAAACCAAATATTTGTGCATGCTTTTGTTGAACATTCTTAAGCAACTGCTTCGGAAGTCCTCGAGTTAGATTCCCTGTATGCCATGTTTGATTAATGTGAGAGAGAAGATTTAATCAAGCAGGAGCACACCAGACATCTAAGAATATTCACTGCTATCAAAAGAAGTAACAAGCAGTTGGGACACCTTACTTATGGTACTTTTGTTTAGGATTGCTTTACTACCTTGCAGACTTATGTTAAATCCCTAAATAAGCGGTTTTCCTAACTAGTCCTCAACAGGGGAAACTGCTGTTTTACCGCCATCTAGTGACTTCCCTAAAAAAAAAAACCGAGTAAGGAAAATGCTGTGGCAAAGCAGTTCTCAAAGACGTAATTTACATGCGCATTCTTCAGAAAAAGACATTAAAAGGTGGATTTTCAAAATGTACAAGCTTCTAAATATGTCAAAAATGAAAGCTGAAATCTATTAAACTGTGCAGTCTCTGAACAACCCTCAATAAGTTTATGAATATGGAGTCGTGTATATTCATTGTCCTTTGCAACTATTACTAAAGTTAAAATTTGTTTTCAGAAGACTATCAAGGGTTCAGGCAAGTAGTTCCTACAAAACAGGACAGTCTGCCAAGCAGAATGAGATAAGGGATCAGACTGCAAGCTGATAATAATAAAGGAGTCGGCAACAAACCTGGGATGCCACTTTTCCTAGAGGTAAGGAGGAGGCTTGAGAAGTGCAAAGTTTGTTGGATTGCTCAGTGACAGACTTGCAAAAGGCTTCACGAGTGAGAAGAACAAAAACATAAGAAGCTCTGAAATTGTTTGACAGGTTGACAAGGGAGCTAATGACAGCTAAATGAGGGAGCAGCTTGGAAGTCCATATATTCACATGTACACTACAAAATAGATTACCTAGTGACCCTCTCTCTAACCAGAATTTTCCTAAGGATAAAACTAATCAAACACTCCTTACATGAAGAGTCATTTCAAAATTAATTTCCCCCTACCCCTGTGTAACAATCACTGTTAACCAATTAATAGGAATAAGACAAAACAAAATTACTACACATCATCAGAGTCTGCATATGAGCTGCAGCACTCTCCTGGGTTTTTTTGTTTGGTTGGTTGGTTGGCTTTTTGTTTGTTTTTCCCTTTCTGAGCACTGTAATAATCCATGCCAGGATTTTACAGGTCACTGCAGTTATTTTTTTGGAGCATGCAAAGGCTCTGAACAGCCAGAAGGGGGCAAGGGAAACAGGGGTAAGGAGATACTATAGTCAAGATGAAAGGTGGTATTAGGTACGTATAGAAGAAAGGTATATATTAAAGGTGAAAAACATTTAGAATTCAGCTGTGTATCTCACATATTTCATTTTACAGGTGCTATTGCCAGTGCGAAGCCCAAGAGGTACCTACATGCAACGAAGACAAGAAATTTGGTAACAATAATTTAAAACATTTATCTTTTAAGGTTTAAGTGCTTTTTTTTCATCCAAAACATGTACAGAAAGTTTTCCTTCTCTCTAGAAAATGTAGCTTATTTACTGCACATAATTCTGGTTGTAAGTGATAATTCTTTCACTACTATATGTTGCATTAGCAGAGAGCTGTCTGAAATAAAAGTAAATATTGACTACTCCCTCTTATATTTGATGAATGGGCTGTTAGATGGATAAGGAATTGGCTGGATGGCTGTGTCCAAAGAGTTACAGTCAATAGCTCAATGTCCAAGCGGAAACCACTAATGAATGGTGTCCCTCAAGGGTCCATGCTGGGACCAATACCATTTAATTTTCATCAGTGAGATGGGATTGACGAGTGCACCTTCAGCAAGTTTGCAGGTGACAACAAGATACGTGGTGCAGTTGATTCATTTGAGGGAAGGGATGCCATCCAGAGGGACCTGGACAGGCTTGAGGAGCGGGCTTGTGTGAAGTTCAACAAGGCCAAGTGCAAGGACCTGCACATGGGTCAGGTCAATCTGCAATTTCAGTGCAGACTGGGGGATGAATGGATTGAGAGCAGCCCTGGAGAGAAGGACTTGTGGGACACTGGTGGATGAAAAATTGGACATAAGCTGACAATGTGCGCTTGCAGCCCAGAGAGCCAGAGACACTGGAACAGGTTGTCCCGAGAATTTGTGGATGCTCCATCCCTGGCAGTGTTCAAGGCCAGGTTGGATGGGGCTTTGAGCAACTTGGTCTAGTGAAGGGTGTCCCTGCCAATGGCGGGGGGGTTGGAGCTATATGGTAGTTGAAGGACGCTTCCAACACAAACCATGACTCTATGATTTGTATAAGGCAAACTGTTTCTTGAAAAGCAGTTGCTTTCAGCTGCTCTATCAGTTAATCCTTGTGTAATAATACACTTTTAAGTACACAAAGAGTGTGGAAGGGGTAGTATAATGGCCAGGAAAAAAGCTTATATCTAATAACCTCCAACTAAATGCAAATTTTTTTCATATGATTTTTCCAGCCACTTAGCAGGTAGGCTGGATAAGGCACACTCAGCTGTTGCAAGAAACCAAATTTTTCAGCTGGAAAATGGAAAGATAAAATAAGCAAACAATTTCAAGAGATATACTCTAAAGGGACAAAGTGACTGAGAACAAAATGATCATCAGGTAGTTATATTCTTATGATATTTGTCCATCCTCTTATATCCTATACATCATTAACTTGATTATTAAAAATACAGCATAAACCAGGAATGGCTAATTTTTAACTAACTGGCAGTGAAAACTGTTGTTTACCTCAACCTTCAAAATTCATAATGTTTAAATTCCACTAATTTTCAGATCTAAAGGGACTGTATCAGTAGTTATTTCACATCAGAACTTGGTTAGAATAAGCTGTGAAACTGAGTGTAAAACTATTTTCTTATCTGTAAGTTTCTCTTTTCACTTTTGAAGTCAATTCTTTCAGAAGATACAGAGAAATCTAGAAGGTTTCAGTAGATTTTCTCACAGAGGTTCTTATAGGATGCTACAGAAATATTCAAAACTGGTAATAGGTTCAATTATTCATTATGACACCCCCCTCAAAGCAGTGTGGAAAAGAAAAGAACATAACATTTTATAAAGCCACCGTGGTGAGAGAGACCAGTAATTTGAGACTAATGACTTTTTAAGTCATCATTTCAAACACAGTAGAAGGCATTCAGGAACGTGATGGGAACATGGTCGATACTAAGTGCACTCCTGTATTGATGATCTCAGTCATGAATTCTAGCCTACTCCAGCAAAGTAGACAACGTGATATCTACATAATCATCAGGTATTTCTGTCAGTAAGTCAATTACCACTCACTGTCTAATCTACTAATGCCATATTCCACAAGCCAGAAGAATAGATGAGTCTGTGACAGCAGTGTGGCATTCAGAAGGAAAAATATTAAGGTGTCATGATTCTGGAAAATGAACAACAGTCAGGCCTACTGTGATATCAGGTATTATTTCTTTCTTGATTTCCATCACCTACTTGATTAAGTAGGAAACAGGAAGGAAATCACCTTGGTTCTAGTTGCAAGAAAATATATCCATCACCATGGCCTCGGATTAAAGTTCTGCATCATAACTGCATACTGGAATGCTTTAAAAAAAGCGTTGCCAGCAGGTTGAGGGAGGTTATCTTTCCCCTCTACTCTGCCTCGGTGAGACCCCATTTGGAGTTCTGTGTCCTGTTCTGGGCTCCCCAGCTCAAGAAAGACAGGGATCTCCTGGAAAGAGTCCAGCAGAGGGCCACAAAGATAATAAAAGGCCTGGAGCATCTTCCCTATGAGGAGAGGCTGAGAGACTTGGGTCTCTTCAGCCTGGAGAAGAGAAGGCTGAGAGGGGATCTGATAAGTGTTTATAAATATCTAAATTGTGGGAGGCAACTGGATGAGGCCAAACTCTTTTTGGTGGTGGGTAGTGAGAGAACAAGGGACAATGGCCAAAAACTAGAACACAGGAAGTTCATCTCAAACATGAAAAAGAACTTCATGGTGAGGGTGACGGAGCACTGGAACAGGCTGCCCAGAGAGGCTGTGGAGAGTCCTCCTTTGGAGATATTCAAGACCCGTCTGGATGACTACCTGTGCAGCTGAGTGTAGGTCACCTGCTTTGGCAGGGGGGTTGGACTCAATGATCTCCAGAGGTCCCTTCCAAGCCCTACCAATCTGTGATTCTGTGTGATAATTTCTTTCAGCTTGAAAATGAACTAATGAATTTTCATAAAGCCCTCACAATGATCAACTTCCTTGAACAACCTTGCCTGTGGTTTTATTTTATTGGTGCAATTTGTACTAAGTAATATTATAGCTAACTCAGTTTAGCATCCACTGCTGCACAGAGATTCCGAATCTCTTTAACAGGCAGATAATCCTAGGAGCATTTGCATGAAGACATAAAACAATTTACTTTGTCGGTGATAAACACAGTGCTTCATATCCACCAGGTTTTATAGCAGAGGAGATCTGGTTTTACATTTACTCGTCTGATTTACAGATTGGCTATAAGGCTGTCCCTTTTTAATTCACTCAGGGAAAGTGGGAGGAATGAGAATAGGTTTGGAATTAAAGACTCTTCGCTGGGTTGGATACTGGTTGGAAGGACACGCCCAGAGAGTTGTGGTCAATGGTGTTAAATCTAGTTGGCGGCCGGTCACTAGCGGTGTTCCCCAGGGCTCAGTCTTGGGGTCGGCGCTGTTCAATAACTTTATCGATGACCTGGATGAGGGGATAGAGTGCACCCTCAGTAAGTTTGCAGATGACACCAAACTGGGAGACAGTGTCAGTCTGCTTGAGGGTAGGGTGGCTCTCCAGAGAGATCTGGACAGGTTGGATCGATGGGCCGAGGCCAACTGTATGAGATTTAACAAGGCCAAGTGCTGGGTCCTGCACTTTGGCTACAACAACCCTGGGCAGCACTAC
>VWZZ01014460.1:478459-498279 GCA_013399095.1 Psophia crepitans | reverse complement strand
AGAAGAGGAGACTGAGGGGAGACCTGATCGCTCTCTACAACTACTTGAAAGGAGGTTGTAGTTAGGAGGGTGTCGGTCTCTTCTCCCAAGTAGCAAGCGACAGGACGAGAGGGAATGGCCTCAAGTTGCGTCAGGGCAGGTTCAGATTGGATATTAGGAAGAACTTCTTCACAGAAAGAGTAGTGAGGCATTGGAACAGGCTGCCCAGAGAGGTGGTTGAGTCGTCGTCCCTGGAGATCTTCAAAAAACTCATAGATGCGGCACTGCAGGACATGGTCTAGTAGGCATGGTGGTGTTAGGTTGACGGTTGGACTTGATGATCTCAGAGGTCCTTTCCAACCTTAGTGATTCTATGATTCTATGATTCTAAGAATATAAATGGAGAAAAGAAATCACTATATTCCCTGGTTACCATCCACCTGTATCTAAAGAGGGCTATACAACTGAAAAAGCACTTCCTACGTATCCCTTTTCAATTAAGATAAGCCAACTCTTTTGATATTCCTCTTCAAGTCATGAAGGCTGATTTCCATGTGCTACAAGTGATTTGATGAGTTACTCCATGAAGTTTGTTTCTCAGGGACAACCATCTCATAGAGCACATGCATGTAGGAAAGCCTGGAAATTATTTTCCTGCAGCAGAATTTGCCCTTCCACTGAGATAAGCGGCACAGCACCAGGCAGATGCCAACTCACAACTCCTGAAAGGGGGAGGATGTGCTTTAGTTTTCTGATACTGCCTTTACTAAGCAGGGATCCAAAAGCTCTGAAGCCTTTTTCTGCTTCTTTCTGTAATAGGACTTATCTTCCTGTTCATGTCAATGGGGAAAAACTCAAAGGCACAATTATCTCTGAAATTAGACATCAACACAGAAATAGTACTTTATTTTTATCACATGACAAGTTTTATGCTAGTAACTGTTTTTGTGTAGCAACTGTCCTAGGATTTCTGGCACAGTTTCAAAGACATTCTGGGGGAACCACATAAACCAATTTGCTTCTGGAAACTTCTCAACACACTTTCTCCAAAGTATTCATGATTCTGAATGCCCTCAGGAGCAGATGTGAAAATCAACAGGGGCAATTTGTTTCGGAGAGAGGAGATAGTTGGTTTCACTGGGATGAGCCACTCAAACCTAATACTGATTAGGTCTTCCCAGTGACACTACTGGGATCTTTTTGACAACTTGGATGAGCTGGTCAAAGCAACAGGTACAGCAGGATGCTACAGAAGGATCTATCATTTATACTATTTCTCTTTAGTATATTCTCCTTAAAACACAGAGCACCACTGTTTTTTGAAAAGAGATCATTAATGGCATTTTGTTGAAAATTATGATCTATGTGAATTTGTTGGAATTCATACAACACAGATACCCAAGGGTAAATTTCTGAAATCTGGTCCAGTAACAGCTTTGTTTCTGACCTTTCCATCTGCTTGACGGGAACCAGATTTCTTCAGCTCTGCTAAGAAAAAGCAGGTATAATAAGAAAAACTAAATTTTATTCAGAGGAAACATTAGAAGTAAGTGCTATTTCCTCTTTGCATTTTATCAGATTTTGGAATAAGTATTTCTTGTATGGCAATGATTTCAAGAGTCCATATATCAATTTTGTTCTTAGATGTTCCCTGTACAGTCAGATGCCCCACTGTTTTCAACACAGGTCTAGAATACAAGAGATCAAATTCTATTTCCAAGCTGACTTTAAAAATACTTCAAAACCGCATAATCAAGTACAAGATTAATGATAAATTAGATAATATATGATTTTCAATCATTATTTTTAAAAAAATAAAGCTATACAATAGGTATTGTTTCTTTCTTTAATAGGATTCTAACATCCCAAATTACTTCCTAAATTATTTAAACAGAGTCCTCAGGAAGCAAGGTATACACATTGCTCTGATTAGTGTCCATGTAAATTAATTTGTTTGTTTGATAGCTTTCAGCAGTTCAGTCCAAACCAATTCCTTCAGATATTTTTTAGTAATATTTTCTTTAAAATCCTGCCTGAAGGCTTAAAAGCTTTATTGTGTCACATAGTCTCTAGATTAAATGATCAGCAATAAAACACAAACAGGTCTGGTATTTTTAGAATCTTTTTACTATGAAACAAACAGCCGGTTCTGGAGAACCATAGTGGCTAAGTCTGTAAGTGACAAGGCAGCATGCTCATTCAGAGACTGTCTCAACACCAACTGTTTATGAAACCAATTCTGTGAGTAGGATGCTGACATAACACAATTCATATTATTTCCAGACACTTATCCAACCATAACAAAGTCTGTGACTTTTAATTTTGCTTACAAGACCTCTTGCTCACTTGCTCCTTAGTTCCAGGAAAAGACAGCAAATTAGTTTTCCACAAACCAAAACCAAAATGTGAAGGAAAATAAGGTAGTAAAACATCATGCAGATTTAAACATAATGTAGCTTTCAAAGTACTAGTTTAGTCTAAACAATCCTGTTTTCTCAACATTTTATAAAAATCTCGGTGTATACATTGGGGAGATTATATGGCACATATTTGTTAACAACTTTAATTTTTATCAGTATGTGAAAGTGTATTTTGTAAGGTATAAGGTAGTAAAAAAAAGTCTTTACCTGTTCACCATAGATAACCTAATAAAAATCTCCAATTTATGCTTTAAAATTAAAATTGGTTAAAACAGATTTCAAATGGACAAAATAGATGCATGCACATATATTTCAGTGATTAGCTAGTCAACACAACCTCCCACTTTACCAAATTGAGTCTATTCCAGTAACCACTCAGAGATTTCGCAGAAAGAAATAACTTCAGTTTCAACTGAACTTTAAGAAAGTTTAGAATATTCTTCAGTAAGTTACTGGATCAGAGCCAAAGTGCCTAAGTATAGGGTGGGGAGGGGTTTCTTCCCCCATTTCTCTCTGACATTTGCTGTCAGGAAGTTTTTTTGTTTCAGCACAGTTTATGGATACATGCATTTATGGGATGGTTTTCATTAGCTAAATTCTCTACCAGCACACTAAATAAAATTGTTGGCCATAAATACATGTTTAGGATTTATTGGAGCTTCTCATTTTTCCCCTTATTCACTTGGAATGACAATCTGACATCTGCCCACATCTAAATCTCCACTGATAACCATGGAAGACTAGTTGATTGTAAACAAATTATTCTGCTAAACACTCATACAGAGACAAGGGTCTTGCCATTTAAGCATGTGATCAAGTTACAGAAAATCTATAGACAAATGACTAGACTGAATTAATATTACTTAAGAGTTAAAAAAAAATCCAGGAAGAATATTATTCTTTCACAAAATTAACGTCGCCAGATGAACAGACTTCATTGGTTTTCACGTATTCCTAGACAGGAAAACATGGATTTTATGAAGTTCACAGAATCACAGAATCACAAGGGTTGGAAGGGACCTCGAAAGATCATCTAGTCCAACCCCCCCCGCCAAGGCAGGGCCACCTACAGCACATCACTCAGGAACACGTCCAGTCGGGTTTTGAATGTCTCCAGAGAAGGAGACTCCACAACCTCTCTGGGCAGCCTGTGCCAGTGCTCTGTCACCCTCACGGTGAAAAAGTTTTTCCTTATATTAACTCGGTTCCTCCTATGCTCCACTTCCACTCCAATTCCTCCTATGCTCCAAGTTCTCCACACTGTACCTGATGCAAGAGCCCTTCACTCTGTTTTGTCCTTGCAGCATGGAAGCTGGCTCACTTTTAGGGTTTGCAGTAAAATTGCTCAAGTGTTCTTACATTAGGCTAATATCCTGAACTTTGCTTCATCAACCGTAACTGCAATTTGCTTTTTTAAATAAAAAGTAATAATGGCAAAATATACCAAAGGACCATGAAAACCTACTAGAAAAACTTAACTGAAAAAATACCTCGACAACCTACTCAGACAGATACACCTTTTTTTTTTAGAAATTAATGTATGCTATGACTTGTGTTAATCTTGCTGATACATGTAGCTTATTAAAAAGACTAGGCTCATATTCTACCTCTGTTCCTTAAAATGGAAGAAAAATATTACATACTTCTATACAACTCAAAATGAACCTGATCTTAATTTCCAAGTGATATGCAGCAAAGAAAATTGTGGGAAGGGGGCTGGGGGGAAGCTGCATTGTTCCCTCACCAATTCAAGCTCAGATAACTTCTGTGAAACTACTATAGGAAAAACATGTTGCACTACTACTGTGTGGCTAAGACCACACAACCTTTTAATGGATGAGTTCCAAAGCCTAAGCTCCATCTGCAAATCACTAACAAAACCCTTGGAAATCATAAGAATGAAGCTAAAGAATTGTGGGGCTGGCAAGCTTTGAGTCTACTCTTGGCCTCAGACCGGAAAAGCAGTTTCAAATCTCCTCTTTTCTTTCTCCTCTCTCTTTAAGAAACACCCATCTAGAATGTGCTGTTACTCTTTGTATTAAAAAAGGGAAGAGTTTTGCTGTTGAAATAAAACACACATTTACACTAACTTACAAAAGGAAATTCAATAGCTTTACCAGAGTCAACCATAAATCTTTTCTTTTTTCTTTTTTTTAAAGCCCTCTGGTTTAACCAGCCAGAGATGTAGAATTAATTTCCCTCTTCCCTCCACAATTTTCAAAAGCCAAAATGCAAGCTTGCCATGGAATACCTTAAATCCACCAAAACAAAATTTAAAAAAAAGGGGGGGAGAGGCATGAATAAATTTAAGTTTAGAAAGAGTGAATGAAATTGTTTCACTTTAAGTTTAAATTCGTGAGTTCAGTATCTTCTAGAAAAAAGATAATCCCAAACATTTGCTTTCTGCAATAAATGTACATGCCAAATTGTCAGATTTTTATACTTCTGATAAGTACGCATTGCAAATACCCAAATATCACCTAACCTAGGATGATATTCAGGAGAAACTACTTGATTTTGGACTTCATAAGTATCAAGCTGTTAAAAGTTTATAGGGGAGAAAAATATTCATTGATCTTTTTAGCAAAAAACCACAAAATATGCCTATAATGGGGATGCAACAACTGCTGGTCACTAATTACATTCGTTGAGCGAAAATATCTAATGCCAGTAGAATTTCTTCAAATAGAGACCTCTTTTTGTTTGTCATTAACAAATCATTATTCTTTACTAGAGCCACCTGGCACTACTAAAGTACTCTGAGAAATCTCAGCTGGCTAGCAACTTGTGACACTTGCTGTTAAAGCTCAAGCAGCCTTGCTGGAAAGCAGAATCCTTAGTTTCTCATTTTGTTCTTTGAGATACTTAGCTTTTGTTTATTTTGGCCCAGAAGCCAAGAAATTATTTATAGTCATGTTAGCTTGGCACTGATATAGAATTATGTTTGAAAAAGAAGAGAGGTCTGTTTTCCCCCAGCCCACTCATATGATCATACAATTTTTAACCAGAATAATATGGTAATACTTGCAAATTTGCAAATGTTGCAAATTCCTTTACATCCTACCAATGCAATTGTCTAGAGGTGGTTAGAGAAGGTCCCAATCAGCTTAGAAAGATGATTCACAAAGGGGTTAGTGAGAAGGCTAACTAACAATTTAGACTTATAATCTTCAATAGGTTAGAAATGACCGAGAACTCCCTCTGGCTGACTTTCCAAAAACTGAAAGAACACCACCACCAAGAACATACTGTCAGTGAACTCAGTAAAACTTTGGGACAATAAGCATCAGAAATTGATCAAGTGCAGTATATGAAAATCCATCTTCATTCTTAAATATTCTCTCACTACATTATAAAGAGCCAGCCCAAATCTCTTCTTGGATGAATATCTCATAACATATTAAGCCACCCTCCTGTCCTTTATAAATAAAATTGGTTTAGAACATATTCTATTAGAATTCTTCAGTAAGTACAACCAGCGTATCAACTACTTACTTGTCTTTGATTCATCAGTCAATGCCAACTTCACTGCAATATTCCCCTTCCCACGGAAGCGACCCACTCTAACCATACCCAAGAATCTTGGGTTTTAAACTAACAGAGGCAGAACTGTTATTTGCAGGTTTAAGAGGCAGATATGTCAATTCTTAAGCAAGTATTTCTGGGGGAAGTGGGTTTCCCTAGATGTCTGCCCAGCATAGCCACACACACTTCAACAGCTGGTGCAGCTGAATAAAAATATTAAACAACGGTTCTGAAATCACTCCATCCCTGGCCCACATCTTTTGTGTATGCACAGGACACATGCACCAGGAACAGGAATAAAGAGAGCTAGCAGCTCTGAGGAGCCTGTTTCACTATCCAGGTTGGTACTTGGGACACAAATTGCACAAAGAACTGAGAAAAGTGCCTTTATCATTCATTGCTCCCTTGGGATACATTGCAAGGACATGTGACTTGGTTCTCAAAACTGAATTTCGACCAGCAATTTAAAAGTTGAAAGGTCCCATATCACATCAGGAGTTCAGTAAGTCATTGAGCTCCAATAATGTCAGATCTAAAAGTGTGCACATATCTCATTTAACAGTGTTGTGCTTTCTGTTTTGATTCAATGGAAAATTGACTTTCAACTGTTATCCAGTGAAAGTTAAGATGCTTCTTTCAAGCTCGTTTACATAACTAATCTAACATATGCCTAAGTACGATGTAAAAACCCATCTATCAAAATGTATCCTTCCATGCCCATACACTTATATAACAGAAACACAGTGTCTGTCCTCAACTGTGGCTCATTGACATACTCAAAAAAGGCCTGTAAACGCTGTGTAAGTATTTGCATGACACCAAGTTTAGCCACTTAAATCTGTTTCATGAATCTCAAGATTCCAGAGGTGTATATGTCAAACACTAAGGAGGTGAAATCAGCTTCCAAAGCAGTAAACTGGCTGCCAGGTTAAAAAAAATTTTAAAAATTCCTCTTCATTTTGGTTGGAGGAAAAGTGCTGTGCTAGTGCCTAGAGTAACAGCAAAACATTTTAGAGAAACAGTAAATCAACACTGAGCATCGAAGCAAAAAAAAAATTGGAGACTGAAAAAAATTAAGATGAAAAGCTTTTAAAAAAGGGTTAAATATTACACTACTTATAAATGCAGAGGTTACTTCTTATTGCCAGAAAAAACAACAAAACATCAGGTTTTAAGGTAGTATACATTTAAAGGAAAAAACCAAACAACTTTTTGAAGAGTCTCTCTATATTACCTTATATACTCTTCATTTCAAGCAGAACTGATTTGGTAGGAAGCATGACCTATATGGCTATGGCCGACAGAAGCAAGCAGCCAAAAGGAGGGGTGAAGGGAAGCTATACTTTCTCAAAAGTAAAAATCCCTAAAAGTCTGTGGAATGCTGTTTACTTCAGCTCTGTTTTACAACCACTGCTGCACGGAGAACGGACTGACTGAAATGTCTGCAGCCCGTGGCCACCCACACTACGGGAAGCACTATGATTAAAGAGAGTGCTATGTTCTTGTATCTGCCAGCAAAGTCTGCTCCATGCTGTAATTATTATACTTGCAGTCTTCTTATAATCTATTGCATCTGTTGCGGCAAGTCCCCTTACACTGTCCAACAAGAAAACCGTTGAACATGAATAGCAAGTTATTTTTAATGTGCACAAATGACTTGAAAACTGGATACTTTAAATACTTCTCTTTTAAGTTTATGAAAACGTTTTGCCTTACAGTATAGCCAGTGCTATAGTGAAAGGAGATCCACCACTGTAACATTCACTTTAACCTACTTACCAAAAGATATAGCCTCACACACCACCCCTACACCCCACATATTTATGATGAGCTAAATCATTGCCTTAAATCTTTAAAGCAGAAAAACTATTTGAATTGTGGATTAGATATGTATCTAGAGAGCACTAAAGTATCACAATTCCATCTGTCACTTTGTTAAGCGATTACACACATTGAACGTTTCCGATGACCCTATGATTTAAATGCATTACATCTCCCTTACTCTGTAAGAATTTTTAATATTTCATAGTAACTTTGAAAACAATAAAATAAGCCCTAAACATCCAAATAAGCAGCAGTTCTCTTAGCAGAAAATTTTATTTCAAACACTGATCTCTGCAGTAAGTAGTAAAAAAGTTCAAAACTTATATTCCACGCATTCTCCTTATGTTGTTTGGTGCTCTATCACACAAAATTAAGCAGTAAATGCTGTTGTTGGAAGCACAATACACAGCAGTTATAGCACTCTTCTGTACCAAATTTATGAGCCAGTCTGTACCATTTCAATGGTTTTGCCAGGAGTTGGCTGCACAGATGCTCCTGTGAAAAGCACAGATTGCCTACTGGCTATAAATATGAAGTGTTACACTAAGCAGTGTGCCACCACCTAGCAAAGGAGGGAATAAGGATGTACCAAAAGCAAGGCTGAATGAAAAAAAAAAAATTAAGGACTGGGTAAAAGCCCATTCATCTCCACCCACTCCAGACCACTTCCTGAGGAAATGTCTTTAGACCCTCTGATATAAACCTTTGATTAGAGGCAAGGGCAAATTCCAAACACAATGACTGAGGAAAAGTGCCACAAAGACTCCTGAAGGACCAGGGGAAAATACAGAAAAAAAATAAATAGGAAAAGTATAAACAAGATACATACTTTAATCACCATCAGATGTCTTTCACCTGAAGGAATACACTACAGTCTTTGCAGTGATCAAAGTTCCTGATGATTATTTGCACAGGTTAGAGGAGGAATGACAACTCCTCTTTTCCAAACATACCAAAAAAGCCATAAGATCCCTAAAACCACAAAAGTGAGTCTCAGAAAGTGATTAAGTAACTTTGAACTACTTTGGCCTCCAGGAGACTTAACATTTTCCATTTCTCTCTTGGATGCATGCCCCCTGGAACACAGACCTCTCTCTTCCCACAACTGCTAGAGAAAATCAGTTTCCCTGGTCCACGCCTCCCCTTCCCTCTTAAACTGGCATTCCCTTCTACTTATTTTGTATTTTACCAATGGTAAAATATTGCAGTGATACTATTACAATGATAACAAACAGTTTAAAGCAATGAATTATTCATCTTAGTCTGAATATTACTAAAATTAGTTTTCTTCTCTTAGAAGGGGGGAAAAACAAAAACAAAGTTTCAAATGTATTTGTAATAAAAACATGCTAAAACCTATGCTCTGTGGCACAGATTCTTTTTCCTATAACTTTCTCAATAATAAATAGCAGGTGAAGTATGTTCATAATTTTAACTCAAATATCTCAGTTCAGCTCTTCATCTCCCTTTTTCAAAACTGTCTAGATAAGAAGGAAAAACCATATTTCTCAGTATGACCTCTAGCAATTCATAAGCCTTTTAATGGACACATCACCCATGTATGTCATTAATACAGTATCCTTATCTTATAGAGATATCATTTATTGTAAATGCAACATTATTTTATTATTTTTCTGCATCAAATGGTCTTGGGGCCCATTTGTCCCTGTAGAATGACAAATGATTGAGGCTTTTCCTAACTTAATAAAGCAGACTAAAGAAGAGATCTTGAGGTTTACCATAACTTGTGCACTAAATATCTTCTTTGTGTTACTTTAAATTCCCATCTCCTAGAAAAATATGAGCTTGTAGATTTGCTTTTATAAAGACAAGATAATACTTTAAAAAAAAAAAAAAAAGCTTTTTATATTCTATTTGGATTATTCATAAGATATCATGTTCTTTCCTAACAACATTTTATGAGGTATTCTTGCAAATAATTCATGCCACAAGTTACCTATTAAGGTCCACAGTTATTTTTTCAATTTTTAAAATGTAGACTTGGCCCTAGATTAACTACCTGACAGAGTGTGCATATAAACAAAAATCGTATCCAGTAAGTTTTATTAAAAGATGACAAGTATATTGACCACAAAATCAAATCAACACTCTTCACCTAAGAATAGACTATCATAATTCCAATGTACAACCTATGTCTCCATGTATAAATTAAATATCTGTATTAAAGCCGGTAACGTTAGAAAGAGCATGAAGAGATGGAACAGTGTCCTTAAATCACAATGATCTAATTTGTATTAAACGAAGTTTATAAGTAACAATAGTAAAAACAAGCAAAAAAATGTTCCTTTATGATGGTCACACTCTCCCTTAATTTAAGTTCTTCAAAAAATCACAGAATACTGTGCAGTTGCAGTTCTTTGAGATGTGCTGGCATGCAGACATCTATTCCGTTAAAAAGAGCTTTCAAGGAAAAAGGAATGTTTTGCAAAAAGAGCATATCGTAACCTGCCTTACCTAGTGGCAGATGTGTGACCTCAAAAGGGTAGCGTACATCCTAATACATTAAATTCCTCCTAGAAAGAAGTTGGTAAGCAAGTTAGTAAATGTTTAACAGAAAACAGCTCTTCAGCTTGTAAAGAGAAAATCTTCACTCACATGTGAGTATTTCCCTGTATGCAAATTCATACTGCGGGAAACTTCAGTCTAGTAGCGGATCTTGGAGTTGCCTTAGAGAAAGACTTTCTGGCAAGGGCGGCATGGTTTCAGGGACCCTCCAAGATGACTTACTGTTTGGTGAAGGTATGAACAGAACTTCAAGTAATCACCCCACACATACTGGAATGAGGCCCAGCTTCTGGTAGAATGTGCCTGGATCCCCTGACTACTTTACTACTCCTACAGTATATTCTAACAGATCTCACCAACTTTTTGGACATTTTCTTCATATAAGAACTATAGTCTGTTTATCTCAGCAACTGAATTAAAATAAATGGGGAGAATAACACTAGTGTTTCTTTTTTTAAAAAACCTAAATGTGAAAAAATATTAAACATGATATTTGGAGAACACAGCCAAGTGAAGCTGAGCCAAATACACAGACAGGAACTGCAGCTGGGCCCAAAGAGACCAAGATATGCACACACTAAGCCACCAGTGATCCTGGGGGGAAAAGAAGCGACATGGAGGAGAAGGTGTATCAGTCTCTGACCAACAGCTGAGGACGGGAACAGTAAAAATCCAAGATATAGACAAGTTCTGGGCAAACAGATCTTTTGTTCATTACTGAGGCAAAATGGTTCACCTTGCGAAACCCAGATGCTGAGTCTCCAGCTCATAATCTTGTATCGTAAAGATACCTTCATAAAATCAAGGAGAAATGACAGACAAGTGGGTTTGATGACATGCAGTATGAACTACTGCCCAGCTCAGTGAAGATCATGTTTTCATTCTTTTTACATAGGCAAAACACTTAGAAATGTTACCCACTATCATCTGACTAGGATGATCAGCCAACAGGGATTACAAACAGCATTGCACTCTTGAAAATTAATATGCAAACTTGTCTTGACAGGAGAACAAAAACATTAAAACTATTCACCAACTGTGAAATTGTCTCCCTGCCCAAAGTTAGGTCATTGTAACAAACATCCAGACCAAAGGGGGAAGCAGTGAAACCAGCTCCCTAGATAGAGGACTCACAGGAGAAATTATATTCCTGGATGCAGAAAAGCTGACTGAGTGGATTAGATATTAAGAAATCAATTGTTCATTTCATGCTTAAAGGACCTCAGTGTGAGGTCTTGTGTAGGGAGTTAAGGCATCTGACTCAGACTTTCAGGTGAGATTCTAGTTTGACAGTACAGAGTTAATTTCTTCCTAGTAGGAAAGCAGTCATGAAAGAAACATGTCAACAGAGTCTCTCTCTAATGGAGACCAAATCAGTCCCCAAGTCCCCCTACTACTTCAATCAAGTGTATCAAAGTAGAATATTTTTCATTATTTACCTGAAGAACCATGATGATCAAAATATATGATGTGTGTGAATCTGAGCTGCTGAGGCACTTTCACATAGCAAGTTGCCTTGATGGAAGAGAATAAACATCCTGAGGATACCCACTGACAGGAGAAAGGCTAAGGAAAGCTAAGGAAAGCCAAACATCTGATCACAGGCATGTGCTATTATGAAGCAGCAGTACTTACAGCAAGAGAGCATTCATAAACAAACTGCAGATTAGACTTTGATATTCTGTCTATGTGGCAGAAAAAAATGCTTGATTACGAAATAAATTAGTGAGCCTCTTTCTTATTTATTATAGTAGCCTGTAATGGCTACAAATTACCCCACCAATCAGATGGAATCAAATCATCTGGAATCCCTGTATGGATCTCTTATCAATTAGACCAAGTAGAGAATGTTTGGATGGAGAACATTCTCTGTGTTTTCACCTTTGAGGGATTTGGAAAGTATATGAAGAGCAGAAAAAGCACTTCACTGTCACCCGCTTTCCACACCACAAGATGCTCCTTTCATGTATCAGAATACTTCCAGTTCCAGCAAGCTTATATTAGATCACAACATCCCAGCACCAGTTTATTCTTGGTCTCTAAAGAATGCACTACCCTTTCTGTTTCAAACATGACATCAGCAAACTTTGCTTTGGCTGTCTGGGAGAAACACACTGTGACCCTTGGGCAGAAAAAATTCACACATAACAATCTGTCCCATTTCCCCACTAAAAGCCCTTTCTATCACCATCTGTAGAGCTGTTCTCACAGTGCACAGATTGTCCAGTTACCTCTTGTATACAAGTGGAAACTGAAAAATACAGGAAAATTAGTTTAGCTGCCTAAGCCTTCCCAGGACTTCCACTGCAGTTTTGGAAACTGTATTCCTAGGTCTTCTAATTCACATCTGCAGAAACCTCATATTGTACCGCTCAAAAATAACTCAAGGTATAAGTAAGACTGAAATCAATCTCAATGAGAAAACACAGCAGAAAAAAAAAAAATCACTAGTGTGGCATACCTCAAAACCAGATACTTATTTATGGCCTACTAATATACTATGTAGAAGAGTAATTCAAGCACTATACATATACTGAACATGTTATGGATATTAAAAATAAGTCAGTAAGGAAAGAATCACTTTATTAAATATAGTCTCATGTAGGTCGGCTATCTCTGGGAAACAGAGCAATAATCGAAGTACTTTCATTTTTCTGTGCCTACCCAGCTTTAGTAGAATCTCACTTGACTTGGCCTGCAATTTCAACTTCAATTTCTTTGTATCATGTCATATTCATTTGAGACCAGTCTAAAACATCTGGAAATATATCATCTTTACGCTCCCTTCCGACCCAAACCAGCCTATGATTCTATAATCTCTGTCAAAACTAAAAATTTTCAAATCTCTGAATAAGCTTTATTTTTCTCTTTTAATGTATTTTTCCAGTGTCTTAAAGGAACCACCATGATAAGTCTTAAAGAAATCACCAGAGCACTGCAATACCCTCCTTTTGCCCTCTCAAACTGACAGCAATAGTCGGAACTATGCTGTTGTGATCCCCTGAACCAGCATTCTTAAATTACGTTTTTGTACTCTTCAGTTACATTCCCTAATGCTACCTCTAGCAATTACTACACATGGTGTGTTTGAAATGAAACAAGTTTAATTACAGAGGAACAGAAATACCACAAAAATAGCTTGCTATCTAGCTAGTATCCTGTCTCTGACAAATGCAGAGGCCTTAGGAAAACTTGCACAAGCAGAGCAGGCATCTCGTTGTATCTTCCTTATCCTTCCTCCCTAGGGGTTTGGCTGCCTGTGCGCAAGGCCAGCTGTCACAAAGAAGCTGGGTCCTTCTGGCTTCACTTGGGATTAAGCGCAGGCAAACAAGTCTTTCTTTTTTTTTCTTCTCTTTCTGTGAGCCTGGTCTGGTGATCACTGGACTCATGTCACTGGTGGCTGTCACTGGATTTGCTCTGCTCTGCTCATGCAACCATGGTGTTTCTGCACAAAGCAACAGCTGCACCGGGCTTCCTGTCACCAGTGGATCCTAGCTCTCCTTCCTCCGTGGAGAAGCTGTCCCTCGGTGCTCCCTCACACCAAGTGTGTCAGTGTCCATTTATCGACATCCCACTTCCTCTGTCATGTGATGATGGTCTCAATACTCAACCTTACAAGGCGCCACTAAAAAATCTCTTCAGTTAGACTCTGTCTTTAATATACTCAGATCTTACATTAATTAAAATAGTTGATCGATACCTAAGTTTTGCCTCACTGAGGTTTTTCCAAATGCTTACTGGATTTTCCAGTAAACAGCAATTCTGTCCAAGGTCTGCCTTTACCTTTGCAAATGCTATGATCAGAGGTGAAAAGTGTTTGAACTAAATTTACTTGTACTAAGTAAATTAAATTGTAATTAAAAAGTAATTAAATTGTACTAAATTTATCCTCAGACCTTTTACCTGAATGCCCACAACTGTTTTATTATCACTGAGCTGAAGTTCAACTTCCACCAAAAAACCCCCAAACATTTTACTGCATTAACTAAGGCCAGTGAAAGAGTAGGAGTTCTTACTCTTCCTTTTGTTAGGCCCACAATACAAACAGCAGCATTTTCCTATTTTAACTGACATAACTGCAGTGATACCATCTTTGCTTTTTAGCAGAGATGGTCACAAGAATCAAGGACATTTTTTCTTAAATTAATCGCTTCCATTTTTCAAACTCTTTTCATAAACTGCACAGAATGCTTATTAAACAGTATTGCACAATGATATACTCATAAGGATGGTTCAGGCACCTTAATTAAGCGCATAAACTGTACTCTGAAGATTTTTCATACAGTCCTTCCACATACATGACACTTTCTTAGTACAATCTGTCTTGCTATATACTTCTCCACAGGTATGTTACACCTATGCAATCACATTTTTGCTTGTTTCATTTAACTCAGAAGTTCTGCATCTGCCACAAATGGCTTGGAGCTTCCAATCACATTCCTTTATTGTTGGGTTTGGGTATTGTAATTATTATTATTACTTTCTTCCAGATTCATATAACTTTCTAATTTTAAACACATGCTGCATTCTGGTGAGAGAAAGTGACTGCTGTACCCAACCCAAATGACAGCCAAGGAAACAAAAAGAGTTTTCCCTATGGAAAAGGCTGAACTTGAAAACATTGCTCTGTTTTTCTAAGAGCAACTATTAAACCCTGACGTTATAAGCAAGTACAATATCTGCACTAATCACAAATGTCTCTCCTTGTGTGTCATTATCAGATATTCTCTTTTTAAATATTTAATCCAGTAATCCTTCAGTGATTTGGGTTGCTTTTGTCCGTGGCCAATGAATGTACCACTCAGGTGTTCGTCAGAACAGCCAGCCTTCAGGAAAGAGTCACAGAATATTTAGGCCTCCTCTGCTTTATTAAGCACTTTGAGTATTGCTTTTCTGAACTGCAAGACTTAATTATTTTTTTTATTCTCTGCCCCAGCTCACAGCAAAAGTTACAAAGCCCCACCGAATATTTTTACATCTGCATGACCTTTCAGCTCATCTTTCCCCCTGCCCCCGTCAGATTTGATTTGCTAACTAGCTCACACAAAATGAGCACTCCATCTCTCCACTCTTTAGCTTTGATTGACACAAGCTTTGTTGTTTGCTTTTGACAAAACTAATTGTCAAATTGCTGCTTAAGAAATATAAGGCATTAGAAGTTAGGTCTACACCTGCTAGCATTTGCCTCACCCAGAAAAGCTGGAAGGCAGCTTTCCTCTTTGTAATTGTTGGAGATAAATTAATCAATGTTTTAAAACTATTTTCAGTTAATTCAGCTCGTGGAAGTGGGTGAATTGTTATTTCAGACATGCATGCAAAAGCTATATACACATATAATGTAAAATGAAACATAAAAATGAGATGTTTTAGACAATGCATAAGGAAAGTGAAAATAATGAATTCTGTAAAACAGTTTGTAAATAGGACTGAAAAAACCTCAGCCTTACAAACTTAAGGGCTGACTTATAGTTGAGAGATCACAGTGCTATCAGGATTTGGAACAAATGGTGAACAAAGCTTGAATCTTTTCTATGTTCTTTCAGCTATACACAGGGTGTAGTGTTGGGATTTAACCTGATCTACAATCAGAATAGTTTTTCAATTTTTGCTACTGTATATAACTGAAAAACGACTCTAGTGCCCTTCAGATAACTATTTCATTCTGATCCTGTGATCTAGTCTAAGCATGTGCATAGGCATATGTGTATCAAGAGGTGTGGACTAGCTGAGCAAAACACAATTTTATTGTCACTGCCATTATTACATATTTAAATTTCCTTGTAGAATATGGTGGACTGAAAACTACCCAGAAGCTAACTAGGGTGGTGCAAATTATTCTGATCCTTTATGGCTTAAATAAGCAATGTGAAAACCGTCAGTTTAACTGTGACAATTACGTTCACTCAGGTATGTTTGCTGTTCTTTAGCCTATGTCATTATTAAACAGAGAGATCAAGTTTAAAATAAAACCCTCTGTATATTTAGTTTCACAGATTAAAAAAATTCTGTAAGCAGAATTTTAAGAATTTTAATCTCTTAAGTTTTCTGCTTATATCTGGGAAACATTTTAAAATCAGGTTTTCTTATTTAGAAAGCTAACATGCTTCCTAATAACACCTCGGCTCACAAGTCAAATATGACATTCAGATTTCTTGGATGCAACTTTGATAGCTTGCCAACTTACAAAAGCCATCAAAATCTGCATTTCCCATCCTGTCCACAGGATATGAGCTTATATGGAATTTAAAATTTTCATGAATGATGAGAACATTAATAATTGCATTGCATAAAAGCAAAATTTCTAAAACTACATTAAGTTCCAAGTGCTTCAATGCTCTGATCGCTCACAAATTATAAGAATAATCCAAAATTCTCCAAACATAAACAAAACAGTATCATAAAAGGGATCACTAGCCTGTAATCATCCAGAATCTCTTGCGTGTCCACAAAAGACTCCAGAACAGGCAACCATTAGCAGCAGGATACCTGGTAGACTGGTTTTCATTTTTATGAGGCATATTTATTCAATGATTGCTCTTAGGTTTAACTAAGAATGGAAAATTTTGTAACATAAAACGGCTTAATTGAAAGTATAATGCACAACAGCTAATTCCCAGATTTCTCATTACCAAATCCAGTGAATGGCCTGTTCACGCTTACTCAGTAGCACCATTATTTTATACCCATTAATTTGGTTGCAGAAGTCAAATTCAACTTGGTCCTTTCCTTAGAGTAAGCGTTCATCTTTATTTGTCATCCTCATGACAAATTCGACAAATTAAAGGCAAACTACTGCCTAATACCGCCTTTCTAAGAAAACACAGCCAGATGGAACGAGGCAATGTTATTACCATTACTTTAATCCCTAACTCCATCTAAATTGCCCTACAGTGTGTGTAGGCGTGTTTGCGTGATGCGCACGCTGGCAATCACGTAGTACAGAGAGTGCCATCTACTGGTGCCATTCAGTGGCATGGTGCTTTGCGGGTTACTACGCTTGCCCATGCGCTGCAAAAGGCATATTAACAAGGTACCAGAAACAAACGAATGGATGCTTCTTTGTACCCAATATTGTGGGGAGAGTCTCATGCCTACAGCAAACAAACTTTTGAAACCAACAGCAGTGAAAAAGATGGCAGAATAAATTAAAACATGTGAGCAGCAAAACAAGGAATATGATGACAGACATACTAAACAAATTCTGGAACAGATGTATGACTTGTCCTTACATAGTGCATGACCACACATAAATGGGTCTCCATGAAACCATGCAATAAGGTTTGCCTAGAGAAAAACTGAGGAGGAGAAATACAGAAACGCTGCGCTGTTCAGACTACTATTGGTAATTTTATAACAGTGAGGAAGGAGGCAGCTGGAGGAAAGGAATGGTTGTTTCTTTTTGATTATTTTTTCTAAATCTATTTGCATGATGAGTCTTTCATTGTAACCATTTCAGAATCAAGAATGTTTTCTAAACTGTTTGTGCACAGTGTTTATACAACAGATCTCAGATACAAAGACCCTAAGTACTAAAAATATATAAATATGAAGAATTAGTCATTATGGCAACAAGTGAAAACCAGGTAGAATGCTTCCACATCTCTGGAATAATCATCGGCAAGAAAAGACAAAAATCAGTTCAACTGCATTCACTGCGCATACAGGAAACAGAAAGATCATGGAAGTAGTTTTCCTATTAGTGAGTATCCTGAATTGATGCCAAAAATTTCAGGAATCTTAACACATAACTCTCTCCCTACTCCCCATCATTAGACACCTAAACCTCAAAATAATGACATACAACCTGGGCAGCAGTGAAGCTGGTTTCTACTCTAGAGACTATTATTAAAAGAAAATGTTCATCTTCTCTTAGAATAATGTGTATTAGAATGCTGTGAAATGGAAAGCTGTGTACATGTTAATATAAATCAAACATATGTTTACCTGTACATAATATGAAGAATGTCATCTACTGGTATGTAAGAACGCGCACCTCTGTTCATAAGTTACTAAACAGCTGTCATAATAAGCAACAAATTTGTCATTAATAGGTACTGCGGAACAACAGTGTCCAGTTCAAAACTCTTCCTCACATGCTCAGCATACTGCATTTTAACAAATACGTGTGAGCCATATATCTTGCAAAATAAGCTTTTTCCCATAGAACAGACACAGGAAGAAAATATAATGAGAGTTGTAGAGTCTACCTCCCTTTTTCATCTTCCTTTTCACATAAAAGCTATTTTAGATACTTTATAAAGATATGATGAGATTCCCTGTATTTCCCAAAGATAATCTCATCCCTCTCATTTCCTTCATGTTTTACTGTGATACCTTACTGTCCTCACTGATAGAACTACTTAAAATGCTTTGGTAACTCATTCCAAATAGAAGCCAAAATACATGAAAGCACGAACACACAGACATGCTTCACACTCTCCAACCTTTTCTTAATGTGATGTCTTTCCATTTTTTTTATCTCAGCTATTCTCCACAACTTTCCTGTAGTTCCATCAATGTCTACTCTCTAACTTTTTTCTTGTAAAACTTCTATTTCAATTTGTATGATATTTCATTGGAAGTAACTAAATAATCTTGCAAAGTCCCAGTAAATCAATGAGCAACTGTTGCCCTGACAAAACAGTAAGTCCACTTAAACCCTAAAATCTTAATAGATTTCATTTACCTGAACTCCTGCTTTTATAAGAGTGTTGTTTTTCTTCTATGCCTGAATATTGTTGCCTAACCAAAATACATGCCAATAAATTAAACTACTAACAATGACGAAGAAGGTAACAGCTCATCAGACAGCTGATTGATCCACAATACGAGCGAAGAAGTGCTTGACATCCAAGGAAGAAAGGAAAGCCACACACAAGAGCAAGGTGATACTGAGAGGTAACTAAGCATTGCAATGCGGGTGCATCTCTCTCAAAAAGTAAATCATACACATTTCCATTTTGAACCATCACTGAGAGACCACCCATTCAACGTTAATTCATCACAATCTCAGATATATTACTACACAGAAAGCAAAGGTCTTAAAAACCCATTTTGCTGAAAATTCTGGCACAGATTCAGAAGTAGGGGTGAAAGGTCAGTGCTTCATTAACTGAACCAACTCAATTAAAGTTGTAGTTTAATTAAAAAGTCAAGATGATCATAAAAAACCCAGGTCATCCAGAGAACATCACTAAAAATCTCAAACATCCTGTGCTTAATTGGCAGTAAATTTTGTGATCTGGCCTATTTGAGCACTAGCAATCCACTGCAAAAGACATTAATACAATTTAATACAATAGACAGAACTCCATCAAATTTGCTCTAAACACTACAACTTCAAGGTACATCAAAAGGTTGGCAAGAGGAGGACCGGTATATGCCTTCCATTCCTCGGGAAAACAAGACATTCATTAAGATGCTTTAATACGTCCTCCACAGGAGGCGAGTGTAACAATACTAAAGGAAAAGATCCCACACAGAAGGCCCTGACATTACGCTTTCAGATTTATAACTCAAATTACAAAAAAAAAAAAAGGGGGGGGG
>VWZZ01014460.1:450439-478430 GCA_013399095.1 Psophia crepitans | reverse complement strand
AAAAACAAACAAACCCACGAAAAAAACCACAAAACCCTTTTTACCAGCAGCATTTCAGCATTGCTGTGTAAGCAGGGGTTCTACTAAACACACACCACATTAAACTAATGGTTTTCAAACATGTTTTCATGTTTGCTGTTCAAAAAATAACATGATATTGAAGTTCCAGTATTCCTCCTATTTCTCTAAAAAGCAGAGAAACTTCAGCAAGCAAATGCTGTAGTTTGACCGCAAACACTAAATTTTGCAAAATGGAAATTCTTTACCTGAAAGACTACGTTTGCATTCTCAAAGAGGTACTCTCAAGTGGTGAACTTTGTTCATCGAGAGCTGACAGTCCCCAAAGGAAATAAGAACATAGTCTCGGCTCTCCATTGCATACATTTGGAAATAAGTGGTGTCAGCCACCTTTCCACCAACATTGTTTAGCTCAGCAGAAAACTGAGAAGTTAAACTCAGACAAGAGGGGAAGGCAAAGACTGCAGACCATAATTTAAAACTTTGATCTTACAGCACAAGTATCTCGGCAACTTTCACAAATGATCTATAGAGGAGTCAAGAGTTTTAGAGAGTGTTAGAGGCTCTTTTTTTCTTTTTTAATTATTTTTAGTATTTTCATAGGAACATTATTTTTACACAGTTCTGTTGAGGAACTAGAAATGCACTGATGCAATAAAATTAAAAATTTCTGAATCAAAATTTTTACACTAATTTGGCATCCTACCATCCTTAGTTCAAAAATTACCCAGAATTCTCTAGCAAGAGAAAACATGTCTGAAATCTCATGAAAGATAATACATGCAGGTTTCATTAGCTATTTTTGGAAAATATAACAAAAATAATTTTATAATTTCAGTGCCATTAAAAATTACTCTTACAGAGAACATGTGTTACTTTTGCAGCCATTACTATAATGTGGCCTTGCGCAGGATACAGCTACCCAAAAGAACTGCACATTTCCAGAAGGAAAAATTTGGTCAAGCCCAGAAACCACTTCTAAAAACACGTACCAAGGCTGATAGACCTTCCATCCCTATGTTTAAGCTATTATATACACAGTGTCTTGTTCCTTTGTATTCCTTTGAGTGAAAGTAGAGCATTGAAAAAATGTATCTTATATTTAAAAAAAAAAAAATTAAAAAGAGTGGTATTAACTGCTCCTGGTTTACCCAATTTGAAAAAGGAAGGGCCGTACACTCTCACAAGTATGTATGGCCTTCCAAAACATACAACCAAAACAGTATTTGAAACAAATTCCAAAGCCATAAACAATTCATAAACACGGTTTATGTGAGAGCAGAGGGAGGAATGTGACCAAGTTAATGAGATGGAAATCTACTTCAGAAAAGCTCTTTATTTGCTGCAATGTCATTGCAAGAGAACCCCTCAGTGAAAGGAAGCTGTTCTAGCCTCACTGGACAGAAACCAATGTTAGAACCACATTTACTGCACAGCTCCAAAACCCTCTGCTCAGAGAAGGCCAGCTGGAGAAACTAAATCACTTTCTTAGAGACTGGTTTCACCAGGTCATGATTGATTTAAGCAGTTAGGAATCTGTGGCAGCATGTATCTTGGCTTCCTACACTGCATCTGGCTGTATAGAAGACCTATGGAACCTAGATTCCAGCACTAAAATTCAGTATCAAAATAAAAGTAAGCAAGTTTCAAATACATTTTTTTTAATTTGAAAATGCAGTTTAGCAGCTCAGAACAAAAGACTTGAGATCAACCTTATCAATGATCTTGGCCAAAGATGCACTGAAAGGCCACAAAGTACTTCTTAGGAGCTCATGCTCACCTTGACAAAAAGCAAGGTGTAATTTAATGATAGTCAGTGTATATGGCAATAAAAACAAAGCACAGAATAAGATTCAGCATTAGCTTGCCTGAATAATATAATTTTCCATCAGATAAAACTTTGCATTTTGGGAGAAAAATTTTCATGTAAGCCACATTTAAGACCAATAAAACTAGGAAGCAATCTTAAAAAGGGTTTTGTTGTTGTTGTTAAAATTAAACAGTTAATAGTAAGCAGATAAAGTTGTCTATCTTCATTTATACCTCCTCATTTTTTGGCTGTTTGGGTGGGGTTTTTGGGTTGGTTGGTTTGCCTTTTTACATCTTCTTTTTTCTGTTGTCAATTAAGCGTACACCCAAAGGTCCCAATTTATGTGATGCATGCTGGCTTACACAGGGAACTATTTACCTTTTTCAAACCTCCTCAGTATGCGCTGAAATGTTAAGCTGAGGAGACAAAATTAACTCCCACCTGCAGGGCCAAAGGACAAGGCTACTGTGATGGTCACTTCCGCAGAAGCTGAATAGCAGTTCCGATATGTAAACCCTTTTTCCGTGGCTCCTGTGTTAGTGTGTGTGGACTTGACACAGAGTCCCATTCTGTGCGGTCATGGATTCCATCTACATCATCTACAAAGTGCTTAAATACCTTAGACAATCTATCATTTCATTCCAAGCATGGACAAGTTTTCCATAATACTAAAAATCTCTTAAGTAGCATTCAAATTTCAGATCTTTATTTAGAATCAATTTCTGGAATTCAATTTTCTTTACATCATGTAGCCACAAAACTACCTTCCTCCTCACCCACAAGAATTTGTTTCAACTATATATTTAAGACTTTTGGCCATTTTTTCCATAGTGTACCACAATGTATTTGGCATCTTAGCACCAGAGAGCAAGTATCACTGCTGTAACGAGCTCCCACTGCATTACAAACAAGGTTGAGGTCAGATCAAACCACTGCAGAGGTTGGTCATCCAGTCTGTATAAAAACAGCTGATGCAAACCCCAAATTACGGCTCTCATAACAAATGTGTCTTGATCCCTTTCTGTGACAATTTTTAGAGACACATATAATACAGAAAATAAAACAGTTCAGGAAGAAACAGTGTCAAGTATGCATTAAGCAGGTCAACTTACTGTTTGTTGTTTTTTTTAAATAAAACATAGTATGGCAAAAGAAACCATTCAAGAGCAGCAAAACATTTAACTTATGTTCTTCTGTACAAACAAGCATGATAGTCATTGTATCACAATTGCTGGTAATAAGAATTACAATGCTGATTAGGAAAAGGGGATAAAATCACTTTCTTCAAAAAGCTTTGTGATGATGCACGCTGGAATAGTAAGAAATTGAGAAGAAATTCTAATGACTACACAAAACCATGAAATAACACCCTTTCTTTTAATCTCAACTTTTGTACCCCTATGTTATGCATTTTACAGCCTCCCTTAGCTATCTTTTTATTTCTTTTTAACCAGAAGTTTTCCAAGAGCTGTTTCTTTCCCTCAAACAAAATATGAAAGCATTGCATTTTAGATCATATTATCCTACATCCACCTTAGGCAATTAGGAAAGTGCTGACTGATAGAAGTAGCTATTAAGACATGCTTGTGCTTTGAAATCCTCCATGCCCCTTTCCGATCACTTTTAGGTTAATTCTTGACCCATCAAGTCACAATGATTATTAAGGTTGATTCAAACACACAAAGCAGGTGCAAATACTCCTGCAAACTACAGTAAGGCCCGCATTAAATGACTGCATGTTAGTCCCAAACTAAGACAGCTTTCAACCAGAAAACTATGCGAGAAAAAGCAGATTTTTTTTTTTTTGCATCACTTTACTTCGGTATTCAAGCATTGCCACACTCTGAATTCCAAGTATACTAACCTCAGGAGAACCTTCTTGAAAAAGGTTAAAGACAGGAAGAAAATAAGGGTGATTTTAGTCGGTATTAAGTTGTTGAGAATTTCATGGCATGTGGTACAGCCCACCAAACAGGTACATACAGGCACCCAAGGGCATCTGAAAGTTTGTGAGAACTTACTGGTGAGAATTACTGCACCTAAATCAGCAACACTACACAGTTAAATACACTTATTTACCAACATAAACATCTGCAGTGTCAAATCTGTTGTCCTGGTTTTGGCAGGGGTAGAGTTAATTTTCCTTCTAAAAGCTGACACAGTGCTGTGTTTTGAACTTAGAATGAGAACACTGCCAATAACACACCAGTGTTCCCAGTTGTTGCCAAGCAGTCAGGGACTCTTCTTGCCCAACGAGAAGGCGGGGGGGGCACAAGGGGCTGGGAGGGGGCACGGCCAGGGCAGCTGGCCCGGACTGGCCAAAGGGATATTACATACCACATGATGTCATGCTCTGTTTACATCTAAGGGGTTGGCCAGGAGGCAGTTCGGCTCAAGAACTAGCTGGGCATCAGCTTTGGGTGGTGAGAAATTGTGCTGTTCACCACTTGGTTTGTATTACTATTACTATTACCATCATCGTAATCTTTCTTTTCTGCCCTATTAATTTTATCTCAGTCAGGAGTCTTTTTTTTTTCCCCCTCCTCAATTCTCTCCCACATCCCTTTGGAAGATGGGGGAAGTGAGCAAAGAGCTGTGTGGTTGTTGTAGCTGCCAGCCAGGTTAAATCATGACATGTATTTCATAAAAATTTGTACATCCTAGTATTACATGCATACCTAGATGAACTGACATGTACAAAGTTAACTAGAAAGTAAGAAGTAAACTACTTAGCAAGGCCTGGAAGTCAGCTTTAGCAGACGTGCATAAATACTGATCAGCCTGCTACATTCTCACTAGTTGCAAAGACTATAAGATATAAAAAAAAATACATTAACAGCTCCATTAATGTTTTTAACCATATTTTGATATGGACCAACAGAGAATGCAAGGACATAAATCAACAACACTGCACCCTCAAATCACTATTCAGCAACGTAAAGCATTAACAATCAATGTGCTGCAAATTATTTACATGCTGATGTGCTTTGCTAGTTCAGTGTGGAAATAGATAAAATATGACCAGATGTGCCATGAAAAACCCTACATTTGGGATTAAAGTTAAGGATTCATTATTCCTTAAGTTACTAAATATAAATCCACACACAAGCACTATCCCTCCCCTCTCTGAGTGCCTTTGAAGAAAGTTTGGATACAATTACATTCTTCATAGGCAGGAGATTAAACAAAAGCAAAAAAGAATAAAATTAAAGAGCAAGTTTAAGCTGTTTTCAAAACAAACTCTGGCATTTCTCCAGGTTATTTATTTTATCCTAATTGAAAGGTTTGGGTTTCTTTTTTAATAACACTTACTTCCCTTCTGATTTGTGCTTGTTGTTCACTCTTCACAGTTACTAGACTTGGTGAATCTACCAGGTTAAAAACCATCAAAACTTAAAAATGCCACATCTTTTTAATATTTAAAATGACAGACTAGCATTGGCTGTGTTATAATTAGAGGGATATATACTTCAACACAATATGTATGCAAGTTGTGTTTGGAGTACTTTCTTAAATGACATTATCTCTATGCTAAAGATGTAGCACCTTTAAATAATCAATCTAATTCAAAGCAGTCCTGGGAAGGATTCATTCGCTTACCCGTATCCAGCTGTTGGCCTTCAATTCCACAGGGTTCTGTGGTTCACTGCTGTATAGACAACACAAGCACCACATCAGAGTCTTCTGGCTTTCATCTGCAGGAAAAAAAAGCAAGTAAGGATACATTTAGAGAAAAAAAAAATCAGAACACAGAATTACACACAACAGTCCATATCCATCCACAAAATTAAAGCCCTAAATATCAGTCTCAAATCACAATGCTTCTATTCTACCAGATTCACACAACACATTTAACATTATTCACATGTAGCTCTTGTGTAATCATTTCCTTCAACAGCAATTTAATAGGTATCAGAGAGTTATAAAATATTCAGAAGGTCTTATGAAACATGCATGACCTACTGTTCATACTTGAAGCTATCACCAAGAACTTTCAATTCAGTATCTAAGTAATATCATTAATAATAAACAATAATTAACAGTAGTAAAAGTTATTAGATTGTGTCCAAAGCTTGCACAACTAAAGAATGCTCAGTTCTGAAAAATTTAAGTTTGTGAAGTATGAAATAATTTGTAATGAGAATGTGAAATATCGAGTTTTCTGTAAGAATATGTTAAGATTATCCGTGCTTCAGGAAAATGACATTTCTGAAGATAGCAGAAGAGCTAAATGCTGATGGAAAAAAAAATAATAAAAATCCTATTGTGATTTCCTGTTCAGGATTAGATCAAGTTTTACTTAATTCTAACCCACTGTTGGAAATTAGTTGTCTTCTCTGAAAACTCACTATACTGAGCAATACTGTCTTGGCTCAGATGCACAGATATTATTATAGAGGAGCTGATTATTTGGACTATGCAGTTGAAGAGCCATTTAACTCATGATTCCTTTCCATAACTTTGTTTTCAATAGGCTTTTTCTTTTTACATTCTTTGGCAGATACCAAGATTCTCTACAACAAATTTCACCCCAGAATAAAACTGCATGATTGTAATAAAAATTATGAAAACTGGATGTAGTATTGTAGCTCTGATATAATACTCACTTAGTAAGAGATAATATTCTTATTAAAAAAAAATACAAATGAGCAATACCACATGAGTTTTAGAAGTTATACTAGGAGACAATTTGATTATCAAGCTCAACAAATGACTTCTTTTGTTTTCTATGTATTTGTTATCCAGGATGTAATAAACAGAATTATTTAGAGGTACTTTGTTGGCAAAGCCTGAAGAAAAAATAAAAGCTCCATTAAGTGATGCCTGTATTTTCACCAGGTGATCAGAGATGTTAATATTGATTTAAACCAGTATTCCTCAATAAATGTCCAACAAGCCTGTAGGCCATTACTGGCCTCCCACTGACTAACATCTCTGGACAGAAATGGTTTCTCAAACATACTCATTTAATTGACTACAATTTGGGGTATTCTGTCATTGTGTGTTTGGGGTTAGTTTTTTTTTATTTTAATATGAATTTTTACAAGGCTAATAATTTCCTAGGTTGTTTAAGATGGGAATTAAAGGCGACATCTTGCATACTCCTTAGCAGAAATTTAAAGTATCCTTATACTTTGATTGTAACTATCAACTAGCATTGAGACATCAGCACTAAGAGGCAACTCTGTCTCCTTAAAAAAACATTTCACCTAAACTCTGATATGAAATTATACGGGAGGAAGAAATAGACAAATGCTGTTTTATTTGTTTAAACCACTAAATGATAGTATTTTGCTTCCTAAAATATTGTCGGTTTATGAAGTCTGGCTTTTGAGATACATACAGAAAGAGATGAGGAAAAGAAAAGAAAAAAAAAAAAGAAAAATCAAGTCGAAATCACCTATG
The DNA here is from genome assembly GCA_013399095.1 of Psophia crepitans. Taxonomy (NCBI): domain Eukaryota; kingdom Metazoa; phylum Chordata; class Aves; order Gruiformes; family Psophiidae; genus Psophia; species Psophia crepitans. The sequence goes on along the minus strand of VWZZ01014460.1, from coordinate 471,196 downwards.
CTGAAGAAAACATACGTAATTCAAGTGTTCCTTCTTTTGAGTTATCCTGTTTATACTGGATATCTACAGTACGCCATTAAGTAATTTTATTTGTTATGCTTTTCTGTTGACCTAAAAAAAGGAAAGAGGTGAAAAAAATGCATGCGTCTGCTTAATTAGACTTCTGGATGAGAAGACTTTCTGCTACACATGACGACTTGCTGCATACTATAAAGTAAATTGCATGTATTGTTGCCTGTCAGAAATTTAAATCAGCATGATGACAGCTAAAATGATGAAAACAAAGCTTAGATAAATGACATGCTGGTGCACTTTGCCAACATAATAAATTTACACAGATTTAGCTAGATACATTCAAATCTCAATCTAAATGAAACCAACCTTTATTTTGCCATAGCTATGCCAACAGTCCCAAAAAATAAGGGACTTGTACAGCTTTACAGTCTTCCCAGTCAAAATTGGTTTTTGGCTACAACCAAAACTGAAGCAGCCTCCCACAGAACTGTGAAAAGTAGGAAAAAGGACCAAACAGTCTTCCTGCTGAAGTACTCAACGACACTGTGAGGGACACTCTCAGGTTCACTGTTTTTTTCTTTATACAACTGCTTTGGAACTGGGGATGAAAGACGGGAAGACTAAGAATAAAGGGGGACAGATCTTAAAATAATTATGGCAGCTGCAAAAGATAATCACATCAAAAGACCAAAACCAGACACCCGCAGAAAACTTACTGGTGGGGTTTTTCCTCCCGTTTTTCTAGTAACTGTGATCCCCATGGTAAACCATCATGTTATGCACTGAAAACCATCATTAGGATACGAATGAAGGCATTTAATCTTATTATGACATGAAAGAATGCTGACTACCCAAACAAATACCCAATTAATACATCCAGAGGAACAAAACTAGTGACTCAAAAGTGGAAATTATATCCCAAAAAAGGTCACCAACTATCTTTGTTGGACTTCTTAAGTAGGTTAATGTTGTAACTTCAACTGAAGGAATGAAAATTTTCTGTAGGAAATTCAAAGACAGCTTGGAAGCTGGTTTGTAAAAAATAAAAAGCGGCAACAAAAACCAACCAAACAAACAAACAAACAAAAGCCCCAACCCTTATGATTAATCAGACTGCACTTCTTCCCTGCCAGTCTCATATAAAAAAAAAAATAAAAGGAAAAGGGAAAAAAAGAAAAGGCAACGTTTTTCTCATAACACAGTGTGGTCTCAATCATCCTATGATACAGTTTATAAATACCCTGTCATGAACGGGGCCAAATGCAAGGAACTAATAAGAAAACTCTAATCTTACAGCCAGAAATATTCTTTTTAGAGCTTGTTGTAAAGTTTTATTGAAATATATCAGAAAATGTTGAGTAGCTAAAACAGAACTTTCTGTGGAAATGAATATATACATGAGCATGCATGCTCATACACATATACTGACATATAGAGCCACCAAGAAATTCCCCAGCATTTACAGTATTAGTTTGAGATTCAAGACATTTGGGCTCAAAACTCAAACCAGGAGGGTCCTACTGAGAAGATAATCCCCCAGCCCACAGGAAAAACATTGGAATTCCTTACCAAGACTGAATTCCTCAAGTATCCCTTGTGGTTTAGGACCACAAGTACAGCCATGAGATTTTCTTCGGTCGTGCTTCCTTCACATTAGTGTACTAAATAAGGCTAACTTGGTCACCTCCTGCTCAGGAGTGTTTATGAGGAGATTATTTTCCCTTGGAGACCATGCTTCCTGCACTGAGTGGTCAGCCATGTCAGCTTCCAGCACCAACAGACATTCATCTAAGGTGATAGGTATTGTGGTTTGGACATGATGCAGAAGTATAATGTTTTTCCTCCTTCATTTATTAGCATGAAAGACTGAATTGAACAAAATTAGTTCCTTCTACTGCGAGGGTGGCCTGGTCTCAGACACATGCCCAAATGAGCTATTTATCCAAATGAGAAATTACATGAAACCCACTTCAGAGTCAGCATCTGCCATAGCCAGCACTATCTTAAACAATATCTTCAGAAACAGTGCCAAATAAAATGAAAATCTGCTGAATCTAAAATGCCAGCAGTCCAAAGAGCACTCAGGTAGTTCTGAAAAGAGGAAGTGGTGGGAATGTAGAAGCAGACATCTTCAGGTCTATGGATGTCAGAAAATCTCCTTGACTCACCTTTAAGCATTAAAGTGAAGGATTCCATTTTGAAGAAGTGAAGTTCTCTGAACTGATTGCTTGCAACTTTGAGACAAAAAAAGCCCCTATAGTAAAATTCCATTCTCTTGCAGACTTCAGTGGTAATGATCAACTTGCAGAAAAAGTGCTTTTCTTGCTTTAGAATATGCTGAGAGATACCAAAGAAGAGGAAAGAAGTAGAGGAAACCAAGAACGTATTGCTGGTATTGTTGTGAAAAGGAGTCAAACGCAGAAACAGATGGTTTCCAACTTTGATGTAAAACATAGATGAAGCTACGTTCTATACCACAATATATTGTCAGATCAGGAAAACCGATGCTCTAAAGACTTGTATATTCAAAAAAAAAAAACTTAGAAGAAAAGAAAGTATGTAACTGTAAATGTCAACAGTTAGCAACGTTTTCAAAAACTAGAACTATGGTTAAAAAGGGTAACATTGTAAAAATGAGTCTGTGAAGTATGAAAAGGCTTTTCTCAAAAGGTGCCACAAAAGCACACATTTGCTGCTCTGCAAAAGCAATCTTTTTTTAAATCTACGGTTCCTTCCGAAATATTTCTTTCCAAGGGGAAGTGCTGACATAACACACATCTAACCTGTGTTTTGCAGACAAGTTCATTCTGTCTGTGCTTGGAGCTGACCCAAAGAAGATAAAGCCAAACCAGAAGACGTATGATCACTTTAGCTAATGCTATGTTTGCCTTAGTAAGCCCTTCCAGGTAAACCCAAAAATTATCCTTTCCTGTATTCCCCCAAAAGGGAGCATAAAGTAAAAGAAATAAAACACAATTTTATTTTTTTTCTGTAATTGCAGTAGTAGCAGAAGACTGGCAAAAGATTATTTTAAGGGGCTCGCAATGTAGCTCAGAATTAGTTATCTGCTTAAAAGTAGATCCCAAGTCATTTACCAACATATCAACATGTCAGGTCCTGAAAAATGTACTGGAACTGCCGGTGAGGTAGCACAACTAGTGTCTCAGCCCTCCCAACAGTTTTCGTGTCCCCAAGTTCTTTACACTACTTTATCATAACGTATACACATGCACTACCAGAAAAAAACAAAAGAGGCTTTGGGTTTTTCACTTTTTTTTTTCCACTTTACTGTTTTGCTTTTGATTCTACGTGCATTTTCACTACTTTGCAAGATGGCGAAAACACACAAAAACCGAAACAATAATCAGAAAAATTAATTCTATCTTAGCACATATAATAGAATATTCTGAGGTATAACTGGAAGAAACTTCTGTTGAAAGTAATCTGAAACACTCCATTTTGTACATTTTGAGAACCTAACAAAAATGTAATTAATACAACAAGAAAATAAGAAAAATGGAAATCATGACACACATAAACACTCACTGGGTTTAAAACGTACTGCTCCCAAGTCAAGATTCTGTAACTAATCCATGAAATTCATTAGCTCCAAAAGCAAAGTAAAGATTTCTCAATGCTATATCTTTTAAGTAACTTGGCTAGCTTTTTATTCTCAAAATTGTACTCAAGTGAAAAAGAATGCTGTGTTTTTATGGAAAAAAATCAAAGTATATAACAAGTTGCATTTTCCTAATCCTATAGAATAAAGTTGATGGAACCGCTGCAGAAATATCATTACAGGTTCTTACCATATCCTATAACAAAAGGATTCCAACAAAGCCTTCCTAGAAGCTGGCCAATTAAAGGGAACTGCTGGATTGCTACAATTGAATCCTGTTAAAACGTAAAACAAAGAGATAATAAATATACTGCACATCAAAAGTAGGTTAGGAGAACTGTTAATGATACAGATTGTTGTAAATTACCATCCCAATGGTTTTGCTGTGAAATGCTCTGGAAGCAAAACACCTGCAGGTATGTAATAAAAGCAGAACTTCCTGAAATTTGCTATAATGTCATAATTCAAATAAATTAAAGCTTAAGTAATTAATTTCCTCACCTAATGCTTAATTATGGTAGAAATTTTGTTCATTTGCCTCACATCCGCAATCAGAAAACGGTAACCAAGACTTCATAATAATAAAAGCATCATCAAACTATATTTTTGTTGATCTTCATTGCTTTAACATGCTGTCTCACAGAGTTTCTCAATAAATGAATACATATCATGGCATAAAACTACATGTCTTTCTGTTAATTTTGCTTGCTTTCTTTAAATTAACTTGCGTAATGACAAGCCAGTAACAAACTGCAATTTAACTTTTAACCAAATAGAAAGCAGCTTCACTATAAAAGGAGCAGACAATGTAGTTTATATACAACCCTGTGCAATCAGTCTTATTTTTCCATTTTTGTAGCTTTACTATGTCATAAATGAAGGCTTTTAAAAATGGTGCTGTGCTGAGATAACATGCAAGTAGCAGCAACGATAACCATCTCCTGCTGCTGCAATAAATTCCTTACATTTGTCTCACATTTGGGGCTAGCTCTAGACTTTCTGGGGCCATATTCACAAGGTCCATTTCAGGCCAAGCCTCAGACTACTTGAAGCAGCAACATTAGAAATAGTTCGTTTTTTTCTCCTCTTAAGAAAAAGACATATATAAGTACAGGAAGCAACACCACTCCCCAGAAATCTTTTATTTAAAAGTTAAATTCAGTCCAGAAAAAAATAACATCTCTGCAGTCTTCAGATAAGAATAATATTTAAAAATAAATAGTTCAATAAGAAGTCAGCATCATGCAATAATGCAGTATTTCTAAAGCTAATTATACTGAATACTTATACTGAAAAAGCTTAGAAAAATATATACACAATTAAACACGTAAACAACTAAACTTGCTTTTAAAAAAAGCACTCTAGTGAGTGCAAACAACAATTAAGTTACTAAATAGAACAGCCAGCAGCATATGCCAAAGATATGACCACGCTGTTAGAATTCACTACATGTGCCACAACACTGGGGTTAACATGTCAACAGACTCTAAGATTTAAAGGATCAGTTACAGTTTTGCATGTTAAGACCTTTAAATAATCCAATTTATGACCTGACAACCAGAATCAAATTCTTGTTTATTTTAAAGAGTTTTTTTAAAGAGGTTAGAGCATTGGCTGGGAAATCTCACGTGACAACCACCAATCAAGAAGAAAAAGCTCCTTTCACAATAAATCAGGGCAACAGGAAGCACACTCCTGTTTGCATTACCTGTGACTGTTTCCCTAATTCGCCTCTCTGATCCAGCAATACATTAGGTCAACAACACAAACCCCTTTGCTACTGTTAGCTTCTGGTTTTCTCAAAACATGGTGCGAATTGTTTCGGAGGGCGTCTTCAAAAGAGGTCACTCTTCCTTTTAAAGTCACTTACCATATGTTTCAAAGTTTCATAAATCTGATGCAGAAATTCCTGGAGCTGGGGCAAGTGAAGGCACACATCCTTCTGGGTTTCCAACGTGGTGGCTTGACCCCATTTAATAGCTTTATCCAACCAATACTCAAAGTTCAGTTTGGGCACTGTAGTGTCCTGGGCCATTCCACAATTCTGAAAAAAAGATTGTAACTCCCCATCAAGCAGCATTAAACACTGGCTACAAACCAAGAATGAAAACGGAAGAAGGATTTCTGCTAACTTTTTTTGTGTTCACATCAAGGGGGAAGGGGGTGTGTGTCTTTGTATTTACATCTGTTAAGGGTGCCAGTTTTCTTACTAGTACTAAGAAGGTAAAATAATAATCACATTGTGAAAAAGTGGCAAAGGCAACACAGTAATCAGTAAATTACCTTAGAATGTACCACCGAGCTCTGTCTCAGGCTTTTATTATCTGAATTTGTCATCACCAATATTTCACTAAAAGAATATTAGAATAATGTGAATGAGCATTTATTTAAAATGCTTTGCATGATGAAAAGCTGAAAATTCCAGTTTCTTGATAAATGAAAGCATTAAAGTAAAGCTCAGTCAAACAAAAGGGGTTAGGGGCCCTTTGCTTCTTAAGTTCTACATTTGTGCTTGATCATTAGTTTTAAGTGCAGAAAGAGTATTCTCCTTAAAGCAAACTAATAAATTTAGTATTTCAGCTGTGTTTTTCTTTTTATTATATACAAAGGAGAGGGAAAAACATGACCACATGCAGCTTTACATATAACTCAGCTCTGAATAAAAGCTGTACCTATATCCAATGGCATGCTTTGCTGTAAAAACTATGTCTTTAAGAGATGAGCATTATTGCCAAGACAGAACATTAAAATCTAACCAAATTGCCTCCATAAAAGACACACACATCAAAAAAAAAAACAAAAACCCACACACATTTTTTTTCTGCTTTGCTATTTTATTTTTGGTTGGCAGAAGGACAGAGAATAGCACAGCAGGCACTACACCAACCTTTAAATCTCTCTGAAGAAACACCTCATAAGCTCAAAGAGAGAACGAGCTCTTGCAGCCGTTCAATAATTGTTCTTTCTGACAAGACTGTAAAGACAACTGTCAATTAACACAAATGTGGTGGCAGTTCTCAGAAATGAACTGTTGCCCACTTGGAGACAAATTCAGACTCTGATAGAAACAACAGAAATCAGTGAGTATTCACCTTTGTAAGCTACAGACATGGAGCTACAGGCCAAAAAAGTAAATCTGACCCTAAGCAGCAGCCCAGCAAATCAAGTTTGCTTTATACAGCTAACCCTTGCAATCACATCACTGATACAGCATGCTAATTTGAGCCAGATAAAAATCTGAAGAACATTAATAAACTTGTTTAATTGCTACAAATATTAAATATATAAATGCCCAGCAGTGAATCACAACTATTATTTTACTTTGGATCTTGTCCAGCAAAACAAAAAAACCCCAACAAAACAAACAACAACAAAAAAAAAGTAAGGTAAAGCTTGTTCGCTTGCCACAGTTCAATGAATATTTGCCCCAAACATGTTCAAAGTAATGTACGCAAAGCTAATGCTTTTGTGTTATTTAGTCACTGCCATTTCTATCCCCAACTATCGCTGTCAGAAGTCTGTGCAGTGCCAAGATCGTACTGATTTGCTATGAGTATCAAAAACAGGCTACAAGACTTCATCACCATAGCTCTCTGAAGTGACACAGGTCAAGCACACAGGAGCAATTAGCCATCAAATGCTCTTACCATCACAGGAACGTAATAAAGACTTTAGAAACAAATTAAAGCCAGGAACTAAATTTACACATTTGACTACATTAATGAGCCTGTTTGATGCTCCCAGGTAAGACTAGTCATCCTGAATAACTGAAAAATAAGTCTCCTAACAAAAATGGCTCCTCAAACTTTAAGAAAAAGGAGGGCAAAGGGAAGTGGAAAAAAACCCCACAAATACCTCACAGACACTCCAGCATTTTGGGGCCAGTCACATAAGTTGACTGTGAGGTAAGCAAATCAAGCAGGCTTATCTCCTACACCAGGTACCTGTAACCACTATTCCAGTATGCAGAACGGCACAGCCATCACAAGGTGGGGATAGTCTTTTTCCAGAAGTCTGAAATCCCAGCTCCACAATAAGAAAGGTGTTTTATCTTCCTTCTCAATTACAGCTAAATAAACTGGGCTGTTAGTCCAGAGAGAGTGCTTCGAAACTCCTTAGCTGGTCCAGAGTCACTGCCTTATAGAAAAAACTGTCAAAGACTGAGACATACATTCTTTTCTAACTACAATTAAAAAAAAAAATAAATAAAAGGAAAATATCAGCATAAATCATAAGAGAAAGAAAATCTTAAAAGTCTATCCTATATGCAGCTAAATGCAAGTGTACATTTTTTACAGTTCCTGATAGTTAATTAATTTCCTTAAGATACCTGTCCTGAGTATCTTACATATGAGCAGAGTACTGTCCCATCAACAGACTTGTACTAGTCATATAAATAAACCTGTCTTTCCTTCACCAAGAAAACAAAGTAGTTCTGTGTTCAGTGCGATGCAAAATCTTCACCTGAAATGCCATGTATTTTCCACAGTTGTCTTGCCCTGTGAAAGCATATGCAAAGGACTTGCATCAAAAAAACCCCAACTATACATTCTAGAGTTCAGAGCCTATCTTCACAAAGATAGTCCTGAACCTGCTCCCTTCACATCAGTTTCTGATGAAACAGAAACAGAGTTCTGTTTCTAAAATAGAATTCAGAAATTTTAGCTGCAGTCTAATGCTCATTCACGGACAAGTTTACTGGCAAAAATGGAGGAACCAGTTCTCTGTCCCATTTCTAAAGTGGATTAAGGGATAACTACATGTATTTTTCTGAAACTGCTCAAAATACTATAATATCAGAAATAAGGAGCAAGTGATCTACAAGACTAAGAGAACAGGTAATCCACAGTGTGTATCTGCATTAAAATCATATATACACTGAAAAAAAAGGAAATAAACCATTAAGAATGACATGAATAAAACCCTTTGTTTGCACTTTTTTTGGGGGGAAGAGGCAAAGTCGAGCACTTCTGTAAAGCTTTATAGAACTACTCTTGCCAATTCAATGGTAGCAGAATCCCTTACTGCAACTAACAGGAATTGAATGAAGATTTTCAAAAAGTATCATCACAAAAATTCTGCTTTTGTCACCGAGATCAGGAAATGAGCTGTTTAACGCCAATGTAGTATTAAAGAACAGGCACTGTTTATCACAGTGCTGGCTGCAGGGGGATCTCCGCTCCCACCGCGCCCACTGAGAGCTGGAGTCAGGTCACGTTTATCAGCCCAATTACGCGTATTCATACAGCCATCAGCATAACCTGCACGTATTCACTCCCACCTCCTAAGCTCTGACGGGGCAGCTCTTCGGTCGCTTCCATCGGAAACCCCAGTACCTCCTCACTTCACTACCCGTGTTCCTGAGCAGGGCCCTTTCCTGGGGAGGGGCTGTGTGTAGCGCGGGAGGTGTGGGTTTCCTGTGGCAGGGAGGCAGCTCGCACTGAGGACACCGGTCAGAGGAGCTTTGCTGACTTCTGGCTCCCAAGGATGCGTATCTCCGTGTTAACAAGGGTCCCTCTATTCAGGTGTCCTTCGCTGCACCTTATCTAAGCATACCTCATTCTAATTAAATACACTGAAAAGTTTCAAGGATGTCCCTCCTGTTCTCAAAGCCCCAGGTATCTTATTCTCGGGCAGTGAACAATAACGAACGCACAGCCCAAACTTTAACTCCTTCTTTCATGTCTCAGTCAACACTTGTGCTAAAAATACTGCTATTATGTGTTTGGGATACAATCAATTCATGTTCTTATAAAACTTATCCAGAAATCTACAGGAAAGTATATTAAAGTGACGTTTCCAAGAATGGCTGTATTGCTCATATAGTTCATTGGCCCTTGTTTAGCATTTAGCATGGACTTCCATTCATCCTTGATCAAGAACATGCTTAATTTAATAAGTACTAATATTTTGCTGCATCATCACACTCCTGATGCCACACTAAAAGACAACCAGGAAAAAAGAATTATCCCAAGCACCTGTTCTATTTGCAATATCACATTTTTTTAAACTGCACTTAGGTGTTTGCTTTCTTTAGAAGCCTGCAATGAAAGTTATTTTATTGATTGTTTATTTTAGCTACAGCATCTAGTCCTAAAACTAGCAATTTTATTAATATAGCTTAGTCTTGTCTTCATCTCAACATTACTGGAAAGCAAACAGTAAAATTACTGAATGTATAAACAACACAATTTAAAAGAAAATATAACATACCAAACTCGACACACAGATTTAATTGCAAAAACTGTCACAGGATATATAGATTATTAACAAGAGAAATATAAAACTATCTGTTAAATAGGTGTATTTTAAACAGTCGGACCCCAGTAAAATTCAGAACATATGAAAAGACCTATAGATATTATAGATAATAAAGACTTGATTAATAATTTGACTTGTCATACTGTCAAGTACATTCTTAAAGTCTCTTTCAGAATCGTTTCCATTTTCTTCAGTTAATTGGGACTCCTTTTATATCAGCTGCCAAAAATAAAAAAGTGCTTCTTATTTATGACTATTTAATGCACAATATGAGAAAATCAGAAGCTGTATTTGCTGTGAATGGCCTTAAAACATCCTTTACTTCTAGAAGGAAGGGCACGAACTAGTCTTTAGTCTTTCTCTCTCAGAACCCCCAAGTCAAACCCTCCTGGTCTTGTACTTTCAAGCACAGGGAACCCTGTGGAGCTCAGGCATGAGGGTACTTGTTATATCTTTCAGAAGCTGAAGGCAGCATTTCTAACAAGGGATGGATTAGCTTTATTCTGTCAAGTGAGCTATCTGGATTAGTGTCTGAAATGTAACACTTCAGTCAGTAACTTTTGTTACCAGATCTGGAGGCATAGCCCTACAGTACACCAGGGCAGTGCTGCCTCCTCCAGAACACACACATAGAAACACCATGCTGTCAGAGTCTTCCACGTTAAGTCACACCTGAATGCTGATCACCCGGGACAGACACTGAACTGCTTGCAAGGGTAGAAGAGACACCACCAAAGCGTTCAGAAAACTTCTCACAGCTACCTCCTTATCTATAGTCTGAAAATGAAGTATTTGTGCATTCAGCATGTAAGTAGTAAAAGAATGAAGATTTTTTTTTTCTCTAGAACTGCAAAAATAAAATCTTATAAAGTAAAACCATAAAAAGAGAAAAATCAAGTGAAAGCGAAGTAATTTATTTACTATTACAAATTCTGAAACTCAGGACTCAGCTATAATAAAAAGGGAATATGCGGTTGCTAAAAGACTAGAGCTCCTCAGAAAGAATTTGTCAATCATAGAAAATTCAGTAACAAACTTTCATAGCTTTCAATGTCCCCAAAGCTTGCTTTAATGGATTGCCAAAAATGACTATTAAACTTCTATTACTTAGTTTGTCTTTCATCTTCTAAATTCAGTGGTTATTTTTAAATAAATGAGAGCATTTCAAGTAGAAGGATCTTTGAGATACCATTAAGGTACAAAACTGCCTTATGTCACAGCAGTCCAAATAAATGTGACAAAAACTTGCATTCAAGGCATAAAGCTCTCATCTGTGTACTTTTTCTGGAACCAATGGTAAGTAGCTCCACACTCCTAATGAAAACTTCACTTTCCATAACTCCATCTCCTCTCTCAAATCTTGCCCATTAGCAACCTCAGCATGTGAGGAAAAAACAAAACAAGAAAACAGTTAAAATATCGGTATGACCTCACCATCCAAAGGCCCCATACAGAACCACTGAGTTAACAAAACATACATCCCAAATTCCAAATAATTTTTAGGCTTGTTAGTGCTTACAAAGGAAAAGGAACAGTCCTTTTCTGCACGTTCATTGCTCTAATAGATAGACTAACACTAGGAATTAGGAAATTAGGTATCAGATAAGCATTTCAGTGTATTATATAACCAAAAGATACCATGATTTTGACTCCTTAGTTAATCACCCTTAACTAGATTATGATACAGCATGGTTGAATATACTAATAGAGCAGAAGACTAGTAACTTACTGTTTCCATGTTTCAAAGATGCTGGTAATCATGTCACAAATTCACTAATGGATGATATTTTGAAGTTATGCCTACAGAAAAAAAAAAAAAGTGGTAGTTATTCAGAACATAGATATTATTTCCTCATTTATTCTTTTGTGTCTATTAGGTTCTTTCACCTTGTTCACGCAAGTACATTTTCATCTTCACATTGACAACTCGCCTTTTACTTAGCAAGAACAAAAAGAAAATGCAATACATAGTCAGGCAGTAAGATCAAACATGGTTTATTTCCTACTTTAAAGAAAACCTATTACTTGCCCCCAAAAATAAATTCAGAAAAAGTTTATTAGTAAAAAAGTGAATAAATTTTTAGAAACTTCAGAAAGGCAAAAGAGGAGTAAAGAATATGTGGAAATTAAAATTATATACTATTTATTCCTATCATCTTACTTTTCACAGTGTCTCTTGTTGAGAAATTAGGTTCACTGGCTGGTTTATAGGTTGGTATTAGGACTACTCTACTCTCACTGGCAGTGCAGCAGCCAAGAATAATCTAGAGAACAATTTCCTTCTTGGTTCTGGACAGTGTGCTTACATCCAGCATTGATTATAATTTAACATTATATTTAATAAATAATTAGTATTATTTATTTGCCTTCTCTGACAAGAGTAACCACTTCAAACAAAAATAAATTTTAAAACTTTCTGGTTCTGAAACAGGCTGCTCTTGCAGCAGCAGATCTTCCCTCTGACTTACCCCATTTCAAAAGGCTAAGAATAAAACCTTCTTTAACGGGAAAGGCAGAAATCACATCTCAGCACATCCATCTAACTCTTATCTTTTGCCCAAGGGAACAGTGAAAGATGTGAAAGGCATTTAGGAGTGATATCTATGAATTTTACAGGTGTTATTTGTTACCTTTCCATAATGAATCTTAACAAGACAACAGAGTAATTAATTACCACTTCCATATACAAAAGATGCAATTGTCAGCCCACAGAATGGATTACTATGTTTTTAAGCACAATTGAACACAAAGTCTGATCACAAGCCACTGGAAGTCACTCCTGCAAGAAATGCACCAAGTAAGTTATTAAGGTACCAAGAACATCAGGTTGTTTGGGTTTTTTGAGTTAAATTTAAGAGAAAACAAGTTAAAGAACATTTATATCTCTGGCAGAAGGTTCTACACAATTCAGCAAAGTACCAAACCGTACAATGTTCTAATTTAAAAGCCAATGTCAGGTTGAGGCAGATCAAAATCCAGCAAGGCCCACCTAAATCTGTCCATACCACTAGGCAGGGAATCAGGTGCATGTACAAAATGGAAATTTGTTTCAAGGCAATAAAGCAAGTCCCAGATTTGACCGGTGCATGCTGATGTTAAGCAGAGCAACATGGGCTTCCAAAATAAAAGCCAGACTTGAAGGAAAAAAGGGGCTTCTAGTTCACCCTTTAATTCCTTGCTTGCTCTTCCATATCTGAATTACTTACCTCTCATCAGTACACAGTGACCCACCACAGAAAGGTTGCAATATATGATAAAACACAGCAGAAGCTATAAATTACATACTGGGCAGGGTGAACAGAAGCACAAACAAGTACAGGCTTTCATAATCTTCTAGAAATGGGCAGGGTGGTGAAGCACATCTCCTTTCAATATTTTGCCTCCCTAAGGCAAAAAATTACATATTTTGTCTTGCACAATCTAAATAGCAAACCTTCCAAGATTATTTGGGTAGCACTCGGGTCACTGTAATGTGGCAATCTCTACTAGCGCTTGAGGGACAAAGACTTTCTGGGATAGTTCTAATGAAGACAAAGGTTAAAATGTTCTTGGATTTGGTTTGCCGGACAGAGACTTTTCACTCAGCCCAGTGCATTTTCAGCTGACTTCTCTGACAACAGCTGCAATAAAGGCCACACAAAGAAAAATGCAGGTAAGACAACAGTGCAAACAAAGAATAAATGCAGCTCTGGAATAAGGCATTAGGTCTCATTCAATCTCTGAACTACAGGAGGCAGAACTGCTTCTCTAGAATATCTGGTAACATAAAAATGAGTAATGTATTTTTACACCACTTCGCAAAAAGTCCAATCATTGCTAACAGCAGTATAGTTTCACTATGGCTAGTAACTTCACACATCAATTGTGCATGGACCCCTGATATCAGTAGTCTAAAGACTACATAAATTAAACCTTTTTTTGCAGGCTACAGGAAAAAGAACGAAATTCTGATTCTGTTTACATCACCTGCAAAATTTTTGTTAGTCTCAATGGAGCCTAAATTTCACATGGTGGATTCAACAGACTGAGAAGCTTGTCCATGTAAGAGCTCACTAAGTCACTACACCAGAAATGTTAGACCTATTACCAACAATGTCGAATTCTCGTTAGATGCAATTTATTGTTTGGATCCCTTTTCCTATAACCAGTCTGACAGCCAATGCATCACTCAGTAACTCGTGGGCTATCAGACATGGACTTTGACTATAAAGTCAAATTTGCCTCTTCTGGCAAATATTATGCTTTCACACAGCTTCATGTAAGCTAAAGCAAAGATGTGAATGAATTTTAATTACCTAAATGCAGAGCCATTTTTGTAGCAAATACAAACTGTACTTTCTCAGTTACATCTGGTTATCACTCTCCTTCAGCTTAAATCCACTATTAGACATTTCTTTCTGTAACTTCACAAGCCTAAAAGGCTTTTTTTGAGCTTTTTTCAGAACAACGCTTCTTCAGAAGAAAGCTGATTGTTTGACAGCAGGCTCAGTGTGAGTCAGCAGTGTGCCCTGGTAGCCAAGATGGCAAACCGCATCCTGGGGTGCATCAAACACAGCATGGTCCAAAGTGGTGACTATCCCACTGTATTTCACATTGAGGCATCCTCACCTCGACTACTGTGTGCAGTTCTGGGCCCCACAATTTAAGAAGGATGTGAAAGTCCTTGAATGCATCCAGAGGAGGGCAATAAAGCTGGTGGAAGGGCTGGAAGGTATGTCCTGTGAGGAGCGGCTGAGGGCTCTGGGCTTGTCTAGTTTGGAGAGAAGGAGGTTGAGGGGCGACCTCATGGCTCTCTACAGCTTCCTGAGGAAGAGAAGTGGGGAGGGAGGTGCTGAGCTCTGCTCCCTGGGATACAGTGATAGGATGTGTGGGAATGGTTCAGAGCTGCACCAAGAGAAGTTTAGACTGGGCATTAGGAATTATTTCTTTATCAAGAGGGTGGTCAAACACTGGAACAGGCTTCCGAGAGAGGTAGTCAATGCACCGAGGCTGTCAGTGTCAGTGGACAGGGCCCTCAATAATATGCTTTAACTTGGTCAGTTCTGGAGTGGTCAGACAGTTAGACTAGATGATCATTGCAGGTCCCTTCCAACCAAAATAGTCCATTCTGTTTTATGCCCATCTGAACATAAAACCAATCAGCTAAGCTTCCCTCATGATTGACGCTCCTCTCCAACAAACTTGTATTAGTATGCTGCTTGAGTGGAATACAGAGAAATTTATTTCCTTAAAAATCAGTTCCTCTGAAATAAAAACCCAACAAATTTTAACTAGAGATTAATTCAAAGCTTCACCATGAAATAAACTGTGTTCCTCTCTTTCCAGAGTTACAACACTTTGAGCTACCAGTGAGGAGGGGTTGCAGATACACCAATCCCTGGCACCTTTTTTTTTTTTCTTTTTAAATGGTTCACTTTAAGTTCTGCAATTAACAAATATGTAGTAATTCCCCAGTTTCCAAGCGTACGTAGAACATACATTAAATTGTACACAAGTTAGAACATAAGTCCTCTCTTCGGAGGAGTTATATATGACCTGTAATGTAAAAGAAAAAAGTAGTCAAAAGCCTAAAGAAAACAGTGTACTCCTTTGTATAAGTATATCAAGGAACAGCATTCACTTCTACCTGTACATACTAAAATTACAAGGAGGCAGGAGAGGAAGCCTAAAAAAGTCCCTGCCAGGACATCATTTTCCTCAAAGCAAGCTGTGGAGATTCTGCAAATGAGTAGCACAGTCTGAAAATATTCACGTTTACTTCACCATTTAGGAAAAAAAAAAAGGCAGGGAGGGACACAATCTGTTTAGACATAGAGAAGAATGACTAGTCTACCTTTCTTCAATTAAATTGTAAATTAACACTAAAGGGCCTCATATTTCCAAGAACTGTGCTTCTTTAACAGCCATACCACTTTGTTAAATTCAAGATTTACCCCTGACTTACACAGATACAAGAAAAGAAGACACATGGTCCAAACTTTTTAGCACAAGTATTTGAACATCAGTTAAAATACTGCCCACAGCTTCGATATCCAGAGCTATTCATACAGTAGAGTTGCCTTGCTTATACTAAGTGAATTCCTTTTCTCTGAAAATCCGTAGAACCACTTTTTTTAAGAACCTCTAATGTTTACTACAGTAATGAAGCACGTACCTTTCACTGAAATTCTTCAGCTCTACAGTTAAAACAATTCTACGTAAGCATAAGGAAACACGCTTAAACAGAAAATGACTGTCTGTAGTCACTGAGGAAACAAAGGACAGAAAAAGATAAAAGACAAATCTCTCATGTTCTAGCCCATTAGACAACACTGCTTCTCAAAGGTTTCCTCAAAGATAATCTATTATTCAACCTAAGCTCCTCAAGCACAACACAATGGTTTATGTAATGTTGAAGGGCAATATTCCACTACAAAAGAAAATGAACACATAACAATCATGGGAAAGTATTTTCTTTCCAGTTTTTATTATACGTACCTTTGTATGAACTCTAGTGACAGCATAATAAGCTTAAGTAAAAATGATAGATATTTATTCTAACATCAGTTGAGGCTACTGAAATTCTGTGAAAAGCACTCACATAGTCCACATACAATGAAAGCGAGTTTGCAAATGAAAGATGCATTTCCCTCTGGCATAAAAAAGACCTTATCAAAGAGTCTCATACTTTTCTTCCTTCTCGCCCTGACTACTCACAGACAGAAATAGCCACAGAATAAAGTCTTCTGAATGAAGATGTATTTATGGCACTAAGTACACCTGACAGAAAAAGAAAAATGCATTCTTCAGAAGAATAAAAATAACTTCATGACACCCACATCAACATTTACACCTTTTTGTTGTACATTATTTTAACACGCTCCCACAGACACTCGTCCCTGAAGTCCATTGACAAGGTTTCATGCTATTCACAGGCATTAAATCAGGCTATTCATTCTCTGCAAACAAGAAGAGATAAGTTTCCTCAGAAACATCAGGAGCCAAGACTTTCAGTGATTCACTCAAACTCATGCTGCAGCAACAATTAGCTATGTGGGCATTTAGATCGTAGACAGCACCCTGGCATTCAAAGGAAAGAGGGACTGATTTGGGGAATTCTCAGTCAATTATTCCTGCATAGTCCATACGCATGTATTTTTTAACGTGCCAATAGTGTATCCTCTGATTTGTCAGTAAGATTTTTGTCATATCTGTTCATGAAAAACTCATGATGTAGCAGTGCCACCTTTGGCATGAAATTAAAGTTATATAGTTCTGGCATTCTATGGGAAGGGAGTTCCTCATGAATTTGGGTCAGCTGATAATAGATGATAACTTTTAATGTATAACATAGGAAAATAGTAAGTGCTATGTCTCTTGCCCTCTTCTCCTTGGACACTCATATATGTCAATTTAGTTGTGTTTTATGATACTTTATTACAGTCACTGTTCGGAGTACTTCAATGCTGTCACACAGTTAATCAAGATTTATAAAATAAACATGTCTAGTGAGTCTACTGGTAGGGAGGAAGGACAGCCTTGCAGTTTGGCTCCAGGAGTCAGAAAGCTAAGAGTCTGATTCTCACTTCTGACACATCTCACACATGACACTAAAGAAGTCGTTTAAGTTTCCAACACCTGTTCTACTTCACCTCTACAGGGGCCTGATTACTACTGCTCTAATTTTAAAATTTAATCGTACAATGTACTTTTTTACTTTTTTTTTTAAAAACGGAATTAAAAATACATGTCTGTTAATGTCAGATTTGCTCAATTTGCAAGTAAAAAGAATTTATTCCTCTCAAAGATTTACAATGTTCGTTGTGCTGCACTAGACTTGTGGTCTTTATTTCACCAGATTACCAAAACTGATGCTGTGCAGATTATGTTTCAGCAAGTCATCTGTCCTTAGGTTGTATCCAATAATATCTGTATAATTCATGACTAGTAGGTTTAAGAAAATATTACTCATGGCATTGAAAGAATTTCTATTACAAGATAAAAAATGCATGCACAAGTTCTCGGTCAGAACCCTGCAACCATACACAAGGCTGACAGTTAAAAACATAATGACAGAAACATCTTGCAAATAGCTTAAGTTTGACATGAGTCCCTCCTTTACCATTACATAGTAAGAGCACTTCTGAAAAAATGTTAAAGAACCTGTAACTAAAAATTTCCAAATTCAGAAGATTTAAAATTACAACTGTTAAATGAATATGGATTTCTTTTTACAAGTCATTTATTACTAATTTATGTTTATGTTTTATTAGCATTATATTAATCATGACTAAATAAGAGTATTTCTGTATTAGGGATATTGATAGAGTATTACTGTTCAACTCCAAAATCATCACACACTATTTCTCATAGCCACCTAAAATCAGTGTTATTTCTACAGTAAAATGCATAACCTAGTCTTACT
Organism: Psophia crepitans; assembly: GCA_013399095.1. NCBI lineage: Eukaryota > Metazoa > Chordata > Aves > Gruiformes > Psophiidae > Psophia > Psophia crepitans. Next base: position 452,897 of record VWZZ01014460.1, on the reverse strand, counting down.
AATTTTTGCAATCCCCACAAAGTTATCGACTCTCACCAAGGAGAAAATATTTAACTTATTCTACCGTTCCTATAATTTACAAGGTAGACTAACTATGTGGTCCTAAAGTGGTCTCAGGAGTTGCTGGGATCTGTCGCAAGTTTCAAGACACAAAGGATTTTTTAATTCCAAAGCTACAGGGAAGAAGACACAGATTCTAAATGAGCATTACCACTGTCTTCATTTTAGCAACATTAACATTCAGAGTCACTTATGACATTGTTAACTGGAAAATTTGGTCTGGGAACCCTTCTTGGTGAAAATTAAATTGCTTAATTCAAGATTTGACTTGATTTTTTAGAACTGTTCTACTGTTTATAAAGGTAATAAGATCTTTACAACCTGGCATACTTTTGCGTGTTTTTTAGATCAGGTTGGCACAAAACATGTTGTATTCATTAAAAAAAAAAATCTGATACGTCAAAGACTGAAGATTTTTATTTGGGATTAATTTTATGCGATATATGCATCTTCCTGTAAATGTGACACAAAGATTCCATGTATATGAAAGGACTGTAACATGTTCTGAATGACTGTTTCAGGAAAAAAAGTTTCACCCATCCTTCATCCTTCACAAGATCCTTCACCCATCTTTTGAAAGACATCTTTATGAAAAACAGCACCTTCACAAACGTAGGTCAGTGTACTGAAACATGGCTTAGGGAAAAAGAAAGAAATTATGCTTTAAAAGTACGCTATGTGCACAAGGCTGCTCCATTAACAGAACAACTGTGTCTAGTACTTTCAAATGAGTATCCTTTGTTGCTTTGCTCTCCGCACCATCACCCGTAAAACCCCAGCTCCCACTGTTGTCCCTCAGGACGCTTTCACCCTGGTATCCTCCAGCTAACTTCACACACGTGCCATCTAGCTGGCCCATACGCATGTGCTGACTAGATGGAGGACGACTGCCAAACAAAAGGTGGAACAACAGTCTCTCTCTTTGACGCTGTCCTCAATTTTTAGAAAATATGTAGGAATAGAATTGTTTTCAAACCTTCATCCTGCTTTCAAACACAGTTAAAATCGACTAACATGTTCAATTCTTAGTAGCTAAAGACAGGAAGATGTGGAATCACACCGATACCATTTCCCAAGCAAACTAAGACAAAAAACACACAAATTACAATGAAAACTTGATTCATGCAAAAAGGTAACGTTCAGGACTCGTTCCGGACTCACGCTCTCCCCACTGCCGCGTTCTCTACAGACAAGTCCCCACTGAGGGGCAAGTACACCGGTGTTGAGGGCAAGCACAGCAGCCTTGGAGCGCTTTTTAGAAAACACCCACTAGAGCACAACCCTCCCACACGTTCAGCAGCCCTGTTTCCATCCAAGAGATGGCAGTAGTGAACAAACATCCAGAGAGGGGAAGGGCGCTGCGGCGGCGGGTGGCGGGGGGGGTGGGGTGACAACGGTAAACAGGAGGGCTTTCCAGCAACGCCAAAATTCAACAGAGGATTTTCACAGACCTGGCAGTAACTCACAATATACTTTGATGTCTCAACTTCTGCTTCAAATATGGTATGACGTTGAATTCTTATGACACAGTTTTTGAACCTTGAGCAAAGAAGGGAAGATGAACATAAAAACAAGTGATACAGCAAATAATCCATCTAACTCAGAAATTAAACTCTGTTTAATGGCTGCAGGTAAGAAAGCTTTCCCTTTCCAAAGAAAGATTCATAGAGTTTGCACTCTTTTGGGAGGAGTGGAAGGTAGCCGTTTGTTTACCTACAGTTGTGAACCAAAACCAAAAACAAAAATGGCAGCTTCTCCAACACTTACGAGGCACGGGTCTTCCCCAACCTGTAGTTTAAATAAGAGGCCAGCTACACTATCTGACAGTATACTGTAAAAGCACACCGTACGGGAGCTCCTCCGCTGCAGTGGAAGTCTGCGAGTGCCAGATCGCACGGTACAGAAGTTGGCGCATCTGCTAAATCCAAAGCAAAGCTGCACACTGTGCTCTGCAATACATTTGGGAAGGTACCCAGGTACTACAGTTGCACTGATCTTGTGCATGTATCAGAAAAGGGCATTTATCTCTCAGTTTCCTAGAACGAAGGGGAACGGCAAGATGCGGACAGCACAGATGTGGAAGTCTCCCTCCTACAAAATGTTTTTGGTACCAGGCGATGCAGACCCAGGTACTCGCAGTTCACAGGAACGTGCATGCAGTACTGCCTTCACCACAAGCCATCCCCACTGAACCCCCACTCAGCCCCTGCTTGGGGACGCACAACACAACTGCTTTTCCCCCGTGCTACGGCGAGGGTGAGGCCTGAAATGCCGAACCACGACCTCAAGGTGAGGCAGCAGCAGCTGGGCAAGCGGCGGGGGGAAGTCCCGGGCCGAGGCGCCCGGTACACGGCACCAGCCTCAACGCCACAGCCACCTTGCTCTGGCAGCGCAAAAA
>VWZZ01014460.1:379222-449724 GCA_013399095.1 Psophia crepitans | reverse complement strand
AACATCGGCGGGCCGTCGTGAAAAGGGGTGTGAAGAGTATCGGTACGGGTGTACTGCAGGTAAGAAATGGTGCTTTCAGTAAACTTAGGGTTTGAAAAGGTACCTCGCGCCTCTAACCAAATTTGTGTTGGTGCTGAAAAACACACACACGGTGCACCCTGCTAGCCCTCAAACTGCTAAAAAAGCATCAGCAGTAAAACTACCAAGACCCATATTCTGTCAGTTCCCCACTGCCGGGTTACGCTGGACATCACGGAGATCCCGGTGAAGACACGGGCGCCACACAATCTCACATCTTACTGCAGCTTGGCTCGCCGCTCCCTGGCCGCCTACACGCTCACTGCCGTATCCACCTTCCCGTCATTCTTCCTCTTGCGCTCATCCGCTCCCCTTCCCCTACCCACCCTGCTGGTTTTCTCACCCCTGCATGGTTTTACCTCCACACGCGCTGCTTGCAGCTTCCCACCAAGAGCTGGTGTGAAATTGCTACAGTATTTCCACCTGCCTTTTTGAGGATGTCATCAAGACTTAATATTTCTTTCTTTCCCCTTCCCAAATACATATGCTCATGCCACTCTGTCCTTATTTCCTCCTTGAACAAACTGTGGATAGTGAGGTCCTACCGAAAGAAAAACAAAACATTGACAGAACAAAGCCACTAAGGGAGAACACTCTCTGCCTTGAACCTATGGTGGAATGTATCTCTTCAGCTGGGGTTCACATTAAATGCCACTGACATCGTTGGTCTGAATTAACAGGCTAGTTCGTATGAGATTTGTGTTCAAGATTTATATGCTGCATAAACAGAGTACCAGACTACCGCTGCTGCTAAATTTGAAATTTTCTCGTTACAATTTACCCAGACCCGCTGATGTCCAAACCCCTTATTCTCATCCAGCTTTCATACTCTTCTGTTCAGATTTTGTGCAGTGTGTTATCTTTTCTGATCACCACTGCTTTCAATTCTCTGTAAAATGATACAAAATCCCCTTCAGTACAAAGGCAAATTCAGCTTACCAGTATAGTTTAAATACTAAATGTGTAAATACTTACGTTTTGGTTTCATGTAGTCTTATCAAATCAGCAACACCTGATGAATTCAAGTCTTGTCTGTGGAAGTTTCAAAGTACTTTCTTTCCCAAGAAAGTTGCTCCGAACAGCAGTTGCTCCTCAGGCAACTCATCAAGACAAACTGGCGTGGATGTTTCCCACGCACCCAGCACATCTGCAGAGCACAACTCGGAGCTTTGGGTGTCGTGCCCGTATTCACACTGTGAGTCCAGTTCATACATAACTCATTCAAGCCTTTAATCATTCCACTCCTTCTCTTTCTTGTCAAATGAAAACACAGGATAATTTATATTTGTTTTCCACCATCAATTGTGTTAACACTTCCTGAGATGTCAGCATTATTAATTATTTCATTCTTGAAACGTGTAACTGTTCTGGTACAGTGGAAGAAGCTTGAGTGAAAGAAGTTTGATAATACCATTCTTCATGTTTCTGATTGAACATATTCCGTTGTTGTCCAATCTCTCTTTATATCTAATAGTCACAGAGTAGCAAAAAGCTGCCTTTGTTAATCAGCTTGATGTTTATACCATCAGCAGAGCCAGTTTTCTTCTTGCTGTGCAAAGAAGCCGTACCCCAGTTGTCACGCACACCCGGACATAATATGGCCAAAGGTCATTGTAATATACCAGAACCTGTGAAAAATAAACCCAGGAATTAAAAAAAATTAAAAGGCACTTAAGAAAGCCTTAAGGGTATAGTAGACACAGTATAAAGATAGGAATAAATGTAATATCAAAGATGAAGGCAAATTGCTAGTAGGCATAAACTCCAGTGGGTGGAAAGAACACTTGGTCATATTACCTTCAAATGACCCTCATTTTAAATAGTCACAAAATAAGTGGCAATGGTATGAATAATGAATTAGGTAGTACAAATCAAAGGAATGCCAATGCAAATGTTATGTTGCTTCAGATATTCTGTATGCAGTTTGCCACTCTCCTACATTTAATAAATGCAAAACAATCGAATGTTTAAAAATGTTATTTGGACTATTTTTGGTAGCCTTGATCTTTAATAGCAGGTACTACTACACATAGAGCTAATCCAGCTGCCTAGTCTCAAATGCAGAATAACTAACAGTAAATCTTTGAAACTTCTAAAAGAATATTTGAAACTGTTAAGAGTCACCAGAAATAATACTGTGATAGATAAGAATGCCATAGCTTCAAAACCTGAATATTTAGGATCTTCCAAATACCAGAGAATTTTTGGCTGCTCCCCGAGAACCCTAGTAATCTCCCCTTCCCCAAGGTATGTTACAAAAGCCCCTTGTTAAGCTTTGCACTTTGATGAGATACAGCAGATACTACACTTAGGTTCGGGACAAAATATCACCATTTTATCTTTTGATCAGTATTAATTTGGTAGGAAAAAATCCCCTGTTGGGGGAAAAGAAGGAAATGTATCTGTGACAGGTTTCTGGAAGGAAAAAAAAAAAAGTCCCAGCTGTTTGAAGCTGCTCAGAGGTTTGGAATGTTAGAATAAATACTGGGGAAGATAGATTGATGGGACAAACTGCAGGTGAGGCACACAAACGTGCATGGTAAATATAATTTATCAGTTCATGTGACCACCACATATGTAATATATTTTATGCACATTACAGTGATTAGCTAAAGAGCACATACTGCTTTAAGCAACACGTGAGCTTCTGCTTGAACAAACACACAGTACCAAGCAAAATGCCCTCAGATCCCTTGGCTGAAGTGAACATGGTATGTACCTTTACACAGGTCCGTGGCTAGTTCAAAATGGTTGCTACAAGACCAGAAGCTAATGTAGCCACTGCATACATCCTGTTTTCCTTTATGGACAGAACTGGAACTGTCCAAGTGTTAGCGTGGCAAGCAAAGCGTCAGTAACATTTGAGAGGTTTCCCATCCTTCCAGAGAAGTCCACAGTGTGTAACAAGTCACCGGTATGTTTCAGTTTACTGCTGTTTGCTAGCCACATCAGGGGATTTCTGAATAGGTGGATGTGTCACGTCTAGCTGGTGATTACCTCTTTGAAAATTTCCTCAATAAAATACTGTATTTTGCGTGACTGTTAGTGTAATGGCTAGGCATACGAACACCCTTGAGTTACAGGTGTTCATTCTCTCCCCTATCTCCCCTTCATTTCCCAGCATAATTTCATGGTTCGGCATTGCTTATGCTTTCTGTGCTGTTCTGTGAAAGAAACAAAGAACTGTCTTTGGTAAGAAGTGGAGTCTACTTCTAGAAGGCATCAGGCCCCGCAAATCTGGTTGATGGTCTTTCTGAGCAGTGCGCGTCACGCAGTCTTTTTGTTGGCACTGGAATAATTTTTCCTTCCTTTTGTTTGCTGATTTGCTTTTTGTTCCTTTTGATTTCACACCCCGAGGAGGTTTATTTGCTCCGAAGAAGGGCAGGAATATTTCCTGTGTTCTGTTTCCCTAGTAATAGATGTATATGTTTGTTTTCTTCTTAATGCAAACACTATCAAGTCTTTAGCTGGGGAGCCTCTGCGGAGTTCTAAAAAATTGGCCCTAAATAGGCCAATGGTATTTAATGCTCCTTATAACCAGACCTTAGGAATTCCCCTGTTATCTGTTAAAGCTGTGCCCTTGGTATTTCTCAGTCTTGTATAAACCATATGTTCACAAGGATAAAATTTGGAAATTATACCATATATCAGTCCTAATTTTCACATAGTCAAGATTTCCATAATTTGTCTTGTTGCGTATCTTTCCAGTATGTGCATTATTTGAGCAACTGCAGTATTTTAACTTGATGATTGATTATGAGTCTATCTATAATTTATAAACTTCGCCATCAAAAACAATCCTGAAAACGGTTCCTTTCCTTGCACCTATCTGCACTCTCAGCAGGTGCTATAGAAAAAAACATGAGTCAAGTCAGTCATTGCCCAGACACTGAGACAGCAAAGATACAAAAAACTTCAGTGATGTCCTGCTGCTGTTGTGTGATGGCTGAACACTTGATGAAGCTTGGTCCACAGGAACTAAGCATAGTGCATAGGAGCGGAGAGCTTACTCATTTCTATGGTATTCCCTGTTGATACTCTGAACAAGGTTTCTTGGCATATATGGAAGGAGCATAAAATACTTGCTACAGAACGGGAAGTTAATGACTTTGCCTTGACCTGTTATCTTAGTGACGGCTGTTAACAATATGAAACACTTCAGTGAGAATTTCAGTTTCACATGTGTGACTATATTCCTTCTCGCTTCATGTAAAACACCCTCCATAACTAGAAGAGGTATTTATTTACACATTCTAGAACCAGAAAAGTTTCAGCAAAATTTAAGGTAATACAATAGGAAATGCTGACTTTACTGGCAGCAAGCAGGAGCCAAAAAAATAAATCAACAAAATCTGATAAAGATCACACTTGAACCAATTTACAGAGGTTTGGAGGTGTGGGAAACTGCAAGTTGAGAATCAGCAGCGGCTACAAAACTTTATATTCTTTGATGACTTACATCATTATTCAAACTCATGTCAAGTTATGAAGCATTAAATCTTAGAAAATGAAGTTACCATCATAAAGTACATCAGTGAACTCAAAGACATCACACACTGAAATTCTTTAAGGATTTTCCTCTGCAAAATTGATTATTACAAGTGAGATTTTCTAATTAAGAAATTAAATCTCAATAAATTTTTTCTTCACAGTTTAAAAGTATGAGAAAGCTGATCACTACTGGAAACTGAAATTTCAAACAAGCCCATAACACTGTAAAATGTTGCAAGTAGGACAGTTTGTAACTTTTTATTCCATTAAATACAGTCATTTTGAAATAAAATGAAAAGCAAAAGTCACACACACAAAAGATATGACTCAACTTTTCAAGGCATGATAGAAATCATAAACTGAAGTAAAAACAGAATGTTGCCTGATAACAGCCTACTGTACTAAAAGCAGCAAAATAGTCACTGTCCATGGAGAAGACAAGTGGGAGAATATATGTAAGCATATAAGTGGATAAATTTCTCTTAAAACTGCCTTTTATCATCCAAATTAAGTGTTTTTATTAAAAATGGAAGCAAAGTTGCCAAACTGGCATTGTTCTGTGTGAAATATGAGACTGTCTTTTTATCTATAGCCTACCCAAGCATGTGTCTCCATCAAAACTAAACAAATCCAAAGTGTAAACATAAATCCTATATATCTGATAAAACATTAAGAAATTACCAATATTTACTCCATACACAAATTTCCACCTATTCACCATAATATTCATAGAATCACAGAATATTTTGGGTTGGAAGGGACCCTATAGGTCATCCCCCGCTGCCATGGGCAGCGACACCCTCCACTGGATCCACGCAACCTGGCCTTGAACACTTTCAAGGATGTGGTTTCGACAACTTCCCTGGGCAACTGGTTCCAGTGCCTCACCACTCTCACAGGGCAGAATTTCTTACTAACATCTAATGCAAATCTCCTCTCCTTCACCTTAAAGCCATTATCACTTGTCCTATCACTACTCTCCCTGATAAACAGTCCCTCTTCTGTAGGCCCCTTTCAGGTACTGGAAGGCTGCAATAAAGTGTCCCCACAGCCTTCTCTTCTGCAGGCTGAACAAGTCCAACTGTCTCAGCGTATTCTTGTAGGAGAGCTACTCCAGCCCTCTGGTCATCTTCATGACCCTCTTCTGGACTTGCTCCAGAAGCTCCATGTGCTTCTTGCATTGGGGGCCCCAAAGCTGGACACAGTAGTCCAGCAGAGGGGGAGAATCACCTCCTTCAGTCTTCTGGTCATGGTCCTTTTGATGCAGCCCAGGCTACGGTTGGCTTTCTGGGCTGCAAGCGCACATTGCCAGCTCATGTTGAGGTTTTCATCCATCAACATCTACAAGTCCTTCTCCTCAGGGCGGCTTTCAATTCATCCTCCGCCCAGCCTGCACTTGTGCTTGGGATTGGCCCGACCTACATGCACTTGGCCTTGTTGAACTTTATGCGGTTTGCACAGACCCACCCCTCAAGCCTCTGAAGGTCCCTCTGGATGACATCCCTTCCCTCCAGTGTGTTGACCAGACCACACGGCTTGGTGTCATCAGAAAACTCACTGAGGGTGCACTCAATCCTACTGTCCTACTGTCCATGTTGCCAACAAAGATGTTAAACAGTGCCGGTCCCAGTTCTGACCCCTGAGGAACACCACTCATCACTGGTCTCCCATTGGACACTGAGTTGTTGACTCTTTGAGTGCAGCCATCCAGCCAGTTCCTTATCCATTGTAGTCCATCCTTCAAATCCATGTCTCTCCAATTTAGAAACAAGGATGTCATACAGGACAGTGGCAAATTCTTTGCACAAGACCAGGTAGATGACATCACCTGTTCTTCCTTTATCCACCAACACTGTGAACATGCTGTAGAAAGCCACCAAATTTGTCAGGCATGATTTGCCCTTAGTGAAGCCATGCTGGCTGTCACCAATCACCTCCTTATTTTTCATGTGCCTGAGCTTAGTTTTCAGGAGGATCTGCTCCATGATCTTGCCAGGCACAGAGGTGAGACTGACTGGCATGTAGTTCCTCTTTTCGTGTTTTAAAAATGGGGGTTAAGTTTCCCCTGTTCTGGTCAGTAGGCACTTCACTGGGCTGACAGGACTTCTCAAATATGATGTAGAGTGGCTTGACCACTTCATCCGCCAGTTCCCTCATGACCCGTGGATGCAGCTCATCAGGTTCCATGGACTTGTGCACCTTCAGGTTCCTTAGACAGTCTTGAACCTGATCTTCTCCTACAGTGGGCAGTTCTTCATTCTCCCACTCCCTGCCTTTGCCTTCTGTGACTTGGGTGGTGTGGCTAGAACACTTGCTGGTGAAGACTGAAGCAAAAAAGTCATTGAGTACCTCAGCTTTCTCCAAAATCCTATTCCATATTCAGAATGCTGACTTCTGTGGTGTATATTGAAAAACAAAAACAAGAAGGAAAAAAAAAAAGGAATAATAAAATATTAAAAGGCCATGAAACACAATAAAAGAAGACTGGATAGAGAGACAGTGACAAGATACCTCTCTCTGGTGTTAACCCACTCTCATGCAGGCATCTTTAGCTAATCAGAGAAATCATCTCCATGGTCTGCATTTTTCAATGTTTGCTGAATGATGTATGTGATCCTTTGTTCACAGTAATATAGGCCAGTGTGCTAGTATAGCTTTCATGTCTTTGAAAATTACGTATTTTTTAAGTGATGCAGACCCCAGCCTCACAAAAAAAGTCCCTAAGTAGGGATTCTCTTCAAAATGGAAAAGACCTCCACTTACTAAGTATTAAAGTAGCTACGAAAATAGTGTATAGCAAGTCTGTAGTATCACAGCCATTCCAGTGTTAGTCAAAACAAGGCTGAAACAGTACAGCTCTGTGGCAGAAAACAAGAACTGCAATTCGTGGGTTGCCAGCTTTGCCCCCACTTTCTCTATACATTAACCAAAAACCTCGTATTTCTCATTCCTTCGTTTAGTTTATTGGACACCACAACATGGTGCTTCTTTGACCTCCGAAAGGAAATATAACTCCAATATTCCAGTGCCTTCACACTTCTTTAAACAGTTTGTCATCCACACTCCTTTGCCTGCAATACTCATAGTTGCAAACCTGTGGAATGCGCTCTTTCATAAATCTCCTCGCAGTTGTTTCAGCAATCCTTCTTCCTTTATTGGTATTAACCTTTCTTTAACCCTGTCTATCTTCAGATTTAGTCCCTTCCTCATGACATCCCAGACAAAATATCAATTTGTTTTCCATCATTCTCTCACTAAAACAGTGTTCCTTTGTTTCCTTAATTTCCTTGCTGCATTAACTGAATATTTACATTGGATCACCTTTAAATTGTCCATAATTTAATACGGTGAATCTGATTTACAACTTATAATCATTTACGTGCATAAATGCATACAGTTCAGCAGTGCATTACACAGCTTTGTACAGACCACGTAAAGCCTTGTTTAAAGGCGTTGTTTCAGATATCTTTTTAAAAGAAAGATGTATAAGCAAATACATGATACGTAATAAAATAGCAAAGACAAATACTGTATTATGATGGAGATAAGGTTTAGAATATGTATCTGTAAATTACAAATAAAGGAATTCAACACAAATTGTTGAGTTAACCCAAATTTGAGCACCACCATATCGAGTTATTAAGATCATATATAAAATAAATCTAAATTTATTGAAAAACATAAAGTAAGAGCCAGAAATCTCATAAGGCTGTTCGTGCAATCACCACAAGTTTAAGGCCTAGAGGTTGTTGCTCCACACAAGATTTTATTAATTTTGGAAATACTTGCCTGTTCTCTGTTTCTCTTGTACCCACAATGTCACACCCCTTGTTTTCTCTCAGCGGTGTCCCTGGAAGCTTGCTCAAGAGCTTTAGCTAAAACCTACAATTAAACTACACATTTCCTTACATTTTTGTACTTCTTTCATTTCATGGGATATAAAATATCTTTGGGCACATCTGTAATGGCTTTAGAGGTTCTTTCATATTAGATCTTATAAAATAGTGATATGATGTCAAATAAGAATATGATATCAAATAAGAATACAAAGCTGGATTCCCTTCCTACTAAGTGCTACCATGTGGAGCTGATAGTGACCTGAAAAAAAGTGCAAGCAACCTTCTTGCCTATTAGATTCTTACCTGAAATTCACTGGCTGGGGCAAAGCATCAAATAAAGAAGCTGTGCAGGGAGCCCCGTATATTAAGCTCCGATGTGTCCACGCTTCAAGTGCTCCCCAGTTCTCTCGTGTCCATCTGCCCGGCTGGGAGGGCAGGACTGTATGAGGGAGCCTTTCAGTTACAGATACCTGAGCTGGCATAAAACCGCAGAATCTGCAGTGAGCAATAAAGTCAGTGTAAGCAATTCTGCATCCATGAATAACAGCTCAGAGTTAAGTATCAGTTAAGTGGCCTGATCCACTGTGGTAATTTCTTTGCTCCTAAACTGCATTTTATACAAATGAGAACAGAAGAATAATCAACATTTCTAATCTTAAAATTTAAACATGTGGAAATACTAGCTATTCTTGACTCCCTAAGTATTAAGAGTACTAAAAAAACCCTCAGTAACTGGACTCTCACTTCAGATGACCGGATTGTACAAATTGACCAAATGGCCAGTGACATTTGGATAAAAACAAGAAACAGGTGGTATTTGACTATAAAAGTTCAGAGGTTGTACCTTGTTCCCCCATGAGCTTCACCTATGCCTGAATGTAAAATGTGTCCAGTCTGACCTCCCCAAAAAATCTAATGACCTGAGCATCCATTTCTATCCTGTCTAGAAATGCTCCTCTCTCTCCTTGAAGTGACAGTGCCTTGTGTACAAGCATGTCATAGGCAGTAAAATTGTTTTCAAAACACACCTGGTAGGCAACGAATTTTGTGGAGAGTGCACTGGGTGAACCTTGAGTCTTCTGGGTTGCTGAAAACATTCTATTTCCTTCCTCCAGGTGGAAAATTTTCCCCGTTTGGTAAATGAGCAAAATATGCTGGCATTGTAAAATGCTCTAGGAATGAGGACTAAGGAACATGGTGCAAAAAGTAAGTCTAATAATTATTGTAGAGTTAAAAAAGACATTTAAATGATAGAAGTCAAGAAGCCTCTTTCCTCAGAGTCTTTATTAATTGGGTTTGTCATTAACCTTTGACTTTTCCGTGCACTAGCTAAATAGAATAGAATAGAACTATAAGACCAAAGTTAAAAGTAAAAAAAAAAAGTAAGTATCAGTAGCTTTAGTAACTGAGCAGGAAAATTAAAGCGCCACTGTAAAACTATTTAGAATGCAAAAAGGCTTCTGAGTGGTTTCCCAGTGATTGTATTTACTGGAAACATAGGGGATACAGCAGTGCAATGTTTTCAATGTGGTAATACGTAGCTGTACATTGCAGCATATGAAATGCTGCAAAAAAGTAACTAAATTAGTTAGGGAGACATCTACCTTCAGTGGTTCCAACTTCCTCAATATTCAAAACCTATGCAGGGGCTGCAGCACTATTTGTCACCTCCCCAAAACCCTTCTCCATGCCACAGGGTGAGAGCCAAGCTGTTGATGGGAACAGATGGCCAAAAGGATGAGGAGACGGGGAGCTTGACCCCCGTCTGGAATTTTTCTCAAGCTGTAACAAAGGTGGAGCAAAAACCCCACCAGCAAGACCTTGTGCCTCTGTTGTCAGAGCTGCCCTTGTGCTGCTGCTGACATCTTGATGATTCACACTTCGCCAGGCACTCTGTTCGGTGATGGCTGCTCTGTAGCTCTGAGAGCAATCAAAAATGGAACACGATTAAATGCTGCTCCGAGTTGTGCCAGTGCATTAATGGGAATGGGAAAGACATGTGAAGACTGATGTGTAACTGGATAATGGTGTGATAGCCATTTGTTAAGGAATAAAGAAAGGCTAATTAAGAAACAGCAGGGAGAAAACACAAAAGGTCTGTTCTTTTAAGAAAGTCTGCAACCACTGAAAAAAAGGTTTTAAAATGTCATTTTGCTAGTTTCAGCAGCAGCCTATTGAAAATTATACCAAAATCTATTAGTATTTGTTCAGAAAACTTGTAACCATGTTACATCTAGAAAAGTCATACTGGCCAGTTACAAATAATGATACAATTAAAAAATTTATTGCCGTGAAATATTCTCTATCAGATTTTTTTTTTTTTTTTTTTCTGTCAGCTGTGGATTTGAGGGTGTAAAATCTCCAGTAGCTTTATGCTCATCACCAGTTTTCATTCAAATCCACATGATAGAATTCCTTAACCAACATGTCAAAAGTAACTTATCATGCTATATTTACAAATCTCTAGTACCAGTCTTCTCTCATTCACAATTTTGAAACACGCAGGTTTAAGAGTGGTTTGTTGTGAATTCATTTCAGGCTCCAGAAACTCTGTGTTTCTGTGTAGTGCAGTTGCACGCCTAGCTAAGCCTTTTGTACAGCCTTTGCTGAGCTCGGTCCTGTGCTTAAGGTTAGGCTGAGCGCTGCGGCAAGCGACAGTGCAAGTGACAGTGCAACGGATGTGCACGCTGTTAGGCACAAGCTTGCACAGTTCTCAGCATCAGGGCTAACTTCCTCAGCGCCTCACTAATGCTTGTGGTTGCATGGGAAATCGTGGCCTGAATGTGCCTCCTTAGAGCACACCGGTGGCCCGGGTAAGCCAGAAAATCTGGCTGTCAGCTGCGTGATTCCTCTGGTCTACCAGTCACTGAGTCTGCCTCTTCATCCTTCTCGTTACTCATGTATGCGTGAATGTTCTTGAAGACATGGCAGCAACCAAAACTTCTTTTGTCTGGCTCATTCCTTTCAGTAATCAAATGTTGCCCTCCTACACCCCCTGCAGCATGCAGCCACGGCAGAAAAGGCTATAAGTGCCTTAGATGTTGTACCTATACAGTAAAACATAAAACGTAGTCAGAAACTACTTATATGAGCTTTTTTTTTTTTTGCCTGTTGGAGCTCTTCTGGCAGACTTTGGATGTGCTTCCCCAGAAGACTGATAAGTGTCCACAAAATTCAGACCCTCTTGGCCAACAACCAGGGCTAGAAGAGGGTAATGCTAATGCTTCTCTAGCCTATAGCCAGAAACACCAGCAGTGGGCAATGAGGCAGCTCTAAGGGTGTCTAATTTCTCAGAGACATACTGAGAGTATCTTCTGAACCATGTCTGTTATGAAATAGGTAGTTTTCCCAGCAACAAAAATCATCATTGCTTACTTTTTAACAGAACCATTGGCTTGTAAATATTTTGGAGTCTTTTCTGAAGGAAGGCACTATGTGCATTTAACAGTAATAATATTTTCTCTGCTAACAGCTATTTACAGTCTAGGTTGTCATGCCGTTAAGCAGTAACAATCAAGGAACAGAGCATTTCCTAGGAATTAATGTCTGGCTGGGCAGCGTTTAAAGCCTGAGGTACAGCCAGAGGCTATTAACTCCAGCTGGTCATTAAAAATCCTTCGGAAATACCTTGCTCTAAGGTCAGTATTACTGTTAAAACAAATGTAGGCAGATGGATTTATTTCATGGGTTGCATTTTCAGTTGGTATGCACAGGGCTTTTCTGGAGAATTTACACCTTCTTAACATTAACCAGCCAATTACTTGAGTCACCTCTCAGCATTCCAGTCATACAGTTTTAATTATTCTCGTTACGAAAAATGGAAGTAGAGCACTCTGACAACTTTCAGATCAGTTTATCTGATTATAATTTCAGATCTGCTGGCAGACATGGGATGTTTTTTGCCTACCCAGCGAAGAAACAAAAACCCCAAAATGTGCATATATTCACCAAGAATTAAGTACTCCATCTTCTTCTCCTCATTATCTAGTATGTTTGCACAAAACCGTGAACATTCAGCTGGCCAACAGGCCAAAATGAAAGTTTAACACAGGCAGAATTTTATAGGTTTTAACAAGAGTCTATAAATAATAAATAATTCCATTTAAAACATCTTCTGGGGAGACAGTGTAGTAGCAAAAGAAGAATTCAAGAATATACATTTGGAATTGATTTGCTGGAAGAGAAAAGAAGCATTCAGTGGAAGTATTCCTGTTTGTAAGTGAAGATGGGCACAGTTTGGAATAAAACAGGAATTTATTTAAGCTCTACAAACTACTGAATAAATCTTGAAACTCTCGTGTTTAATAGGTCAGTTATTTTTCTGAGCAGCCATACACACATAGCTTTATATTTTTGTCATATTTTGATTTCAAAAAACGAAAGCGAAACACAGTAAAAACATTGTCATTGAAATATTGTTACAGCTGCTGGGGAAAAAAAAGGAAATTCTGGAAGTTTAGCAGAAAACGTTGGTTTTTACTGTTTTATGTGTCTCTACTGTGATAACACAAATAAGCCCAGGTATGGATAAAGCCGAAGCCTCTCACTGTGACAGTTCTAAAATACCCGAGTCTTTTATGTCACTACTGATTTTCAGACTATAAGTCAGAAGACTTACCTGAAGCTTCTGAGCTTGGTTGGCACATAAAACCAGTTCTGCTCTTGTCAAAATGACAGATTTTTATTTCACCAGAATTTAACTCCCTGGGTGATTACCTTTAGGGAGAGGTGGCAGGGCTTTGGGATTTGACTTTACCACTTCTGGTAAGGTGAAGCTAAGTACCAGCACATCCCTCTCAGCTCTTAAAATACTCTTGCTAGAGTAGCTATTCGCTTGCGTTCCATACACATATACACACCCCAGTAGCTGCTCCATCCTATTTTAAGACTATTTCCACTGGCATATGGGTTTCTTCTATCTTCCTTTCAAAAATGTTTCAACACCTCAACAACGTGCATATCTATTACTTCAAGGCTTCTGAATATCCCAAACCCAACCACCACTGAGCTGGGTAAGATATGGAGCAAGTCCTAAGGCACAAAACCTGCTAACAGTTACACATCTGCTTAATTTTACAGACTTAAGAGTCCTCAGAGAGTTAAGCACTTAGTAAACATTTGCAGGATTGAAATGTAAGTATTTTTTATTGTAATATTTTATTATGCGTGTATGAGTGTGCTTATATCTCATAACTGTACTGTCTGTTCACATGTAAATTTTCCCTCTTGGCCACGAACTTCCAACAACGATAGCCAAATGCAATCCATGAAGTCAGACTCCCAACCTGAATTCAAGACACTCTAAGAAATACAGGTTTCTCCAACAAAAAAAAAAAAGGTGATTTCCCAGTTTAGGCTGAAATTGTTGCAAATGCTGCCTGTGGCTGGGCATGAATTATGGACTTTTATACACTGTTTGAAAATCTGTGCTTTTAGTGTAAGAGACAGTGTGTTTAAAACCAAATTTCGTCCATCTAAATGTACTTTCGAGATGAAACACCCACCCCTCCGACATTAACTGGATAAGTTGCAGCAGTTAGAGTGAAAGGATGCCAAGACGAAACTATTTACTTAAAGGATTCCCATTTGTCCAAGCACCAAATGGTTTAAATCTCTCAACCAGACAATTAATAATAAAACCACCAGTCCAAAACACAATTCAGCACCCCAGATATATACCCATGTTTAGCAGTATCTGATTGTCCAACATGTTGCACATTGCTCTGAACAAAAGTTTCTCACCAAACGGATAGCTTCAATCCTGAAATCCATATCAGACGCTGGGGAGGTATACTGGCAAAAGATTTAAATGCTTTCAGGTTTTAAACTGCAGCTCCTCTTTCTGCAGACGCATACTTGGGGGGAAAAAACCCTCTGAAATTATTTTTGTTTTCACAGGGGTATTCCAAGAATTAACACTTCTTCAGATTCAGCAGGTTTTAGGCAGACTTCTTTCCTTGTGAGGATAGCTAGATGTCACTCAACTGGATAGAAAGTGCACTTTTCCTGAACTGAATAGGTTGCATCAAAATAAAAGGAAACTTTCTTGCGGCACTACACCTTGTTATTTATTATTTCTGTGTTACCTGACACTCATTTAGAGAGCCAAACTCAAGTGTCTCATTTTTTTGTGTGGACTGAAGGGGAAAACCAGAGTAAACGCAAGTAAAAATCCCTGTGAAAAACATAAGTGAACATATATAAGCAATATGGAGGACAAAACAGAAGCAAACACAAATGTCTGTGTTGTGAGGAAAGAGGCACAACTGCTGGAGAAACTTTTGGAAGTTGCAGACCCTAGTAAGCAACATCCACTGAATCCTGTTCAGTTCTAAAGCCAAGCCAGTCAAAACAGGAGGTGCTTACATGATAATGCAGTTAAATTCCACGAAGGATTAAACTAATCTATGCCCGCAGTTCCTAGCTTTTGCTGCAGTGCTGGTACCACTAACAATGATGCCCAGAATAACAATTTGGACGCACACCTACTAAAAAGATGAGTTATTGAAGGTAGTATACGCACCCTGGAGTCACGGCGTTTCATGGCAAAAGCAGCACATCCTCTATAATAGGGTTCCAGGTATACTTTTGTTTATTCCCAAGGTCTTCCTCAGATCCATCTTTATTTGATCTGATGTACTGTGAAGATATTAAAGAGAACCTAACAGAGGTGCTTTTGCACGGACTCCTTAAATGTGTGTAAGTTGTTACATACAGCAGCACACAAAGTTGTACGTTTCACCGAGGCAGTGTGTTTTTCCAGGAGCTTGCAAACAACACAGTTTCAATCTTGTATGCTCTGAAGCGCTGTGCATCATTGCCCCCTGGCTACGACTACAAACTGCCTAAACGGGCACGTACCTAGAGAAACCACTTTTGTGGGAGGACATGGGAAGGAGGACCAGTATCGTGGCTATGTTTCTGCTGACCCAATGAAAAACCTTTTTTCAGCAACGTGTTTTGCAACACACATGAAGCTCAAGAAGTTAATACCTGACCAGAGTACATGATGTAAAGACTTTGCACTAGCATAAATCCTGCCATCAGATTTCCACATTCACTTCAGCTCATCCCATCTCAGCTAGGTACAGAAAAATCCTTCCTCAGTGCCTCCTGAGCTACTCAACGTGGAACTTTCCTTCCATGGATAAGCACAAGAGAATTAAAATCCTGATAAAGGTATGGAAGAGAGTTTAAACCAAGTTTAACTGTATGAAGCTGGGAATCACACATTTTTAATTAGTTTAAAAGATTATGCGCCACTGGTACATTTATCAATTTTCATCTTACAGGACCACTCCAAATCCATGCATATTAAACAAGCAATAAGCCATTTAGACAAATGTAATTATATCAGGTTAATCTCTGAAAGCACTGAAGTAACTAATCCAATAACGACAGTATAATTTTTTGTTTAATATCTTGTAAGGGACAGATCACAGATCTATGTTTTCCGTTACAGTGGCAGAACAGATGTTAGTTAATAAAAGGCCCTCATTAGGAAATACGCTTCAGCTCAAAGCTCTCTGGAGAAAATGCTCTGACCTTGTAGTGCCGTTTAAGAAGATATTAGTGGACCAAAGGCCCACTGGGATACTGAGTGTCTGTAGTGGATGAAAGGCTTAGATTTTACCAGTTATTGTAAGATATAATCATAAAAGAATGGGAGAGGATTCATGCCATAGAATAAATGTGTAGCCACTTTTAATTCTAAAACAGAGATAAAAGAACTCTTCGATATGAGTATTTTATGTAAATTCCTACTGTCCATTATGATTTTCCTATATTTTCAAGTGATAATACAGCTACCTCTGTTCTCCCAACAATGCAGTGCTGGGTGAGAGTCTGAAAACACAGCGCAGCAGTTAAACAGATGAACAAGTATCAAATTCAAGCTATGATTTATAACAGTGAATGTTTCCAGAACCCACTTCCTCTGGAACAAAGTATAGCAAGAAGGAAAAAAAAAAAAAAAAAAAAGAGAGAGAGAAAAAAAGCTCTGATAATTCTTTTCTACCTCTGTAGGGTGGAACAAAGGGGCCAGCATCTAGCAGAGAAACCATAGCTGAATTCACAGCGCTCCTGAGAATTTGATGACCTATTTTGATGCCTAAATAAAATTGTATGATCCCAGAGAGAGCCACAGGCTAAAAGCCAGAAGGGACTTGTAGAAAGACAAAAATTCCCTACCTGCTTGTCACAGTTCCACAGTGTCACTTCTTTCTGTTTTGGCTCTTTCCTGCTTGTTTTTAACTGGTTGTCATAAGTTGACCCTGGCTGAAGTCCAGGTGCCCACCAAAGCCACCCTATCACTGCCCTCCTCAGCTGGGCAGGGGAGAAAAGGTGTCACGAACAGCTCACTCCCCCCCAGCAGCACAGGGGGACGGGAATGGGGGTTACGGTCAGTCCATCACACGCTGTCTCTGTCCCTCCTTCCTCCTCAGGGGGAGGACTCCTCACACTCTGCTCCTGCTCCAGTCTGGGGCCCCTCCCACGGGAGACAGTCCTCCATGAACTTCTCCAACGTGGGTCCTTCCCACAAGATGGAGTTCTTCATGAACTGCTTCAGCGTGGGTCCCTCCCTCGGGGTGAGTCCTTCAGGAAGAGACTGTTCCAGTGTGAGTCTCCCACAGGGTCACAAGTCCTGCCAGCAGACCTGCCCTATCATGGGCTCCTCTCTCCATGGATCCGCAGGTCCTGCCAGGAGCCTGCTCCAGCGCAGGCTTCCCACAGGGTCACAGCATGCTTCAGGTGTCTCCAACTGCTCCAGCATGGCGTCCTCTATGGGCTGCAGGTGGAATTTCTGCACCCCATCACTGCTCCTCCATGGGCTGCAGGAGGACAGCCTGTCTCACCATGGCCTTCTTCATGGGCTGCAGGGGAATCTCTGCTCTGGCATCTGGAGCATCTCCTGCCCCTCCTGCTTCACTGACCTTGGTGTCTGTGGAGTTTCTCACATCTTCTCACTCCTCTCGGGCTGCAAAAGCTCCTGTGGTTGTTTTTTTTTCTTTCTTTCTTAACTGTTACCCAAGAGACGCTGCCACTGTCACTGAAGGGCTCGGCCTTGGCCAGCGGCGGGTCCGTCTTGGAGCCAGCGGGCATTGGCTCTATCAAACTATCTATCAGCTCCTAGAAGCTTCTCTCAGAAGCCACCCTTGTGGCCCTCCGCTACCAAAACCTTGCTGGAGAAACCCAGTACAGTGGTGTTTTGTTCTCAAAGCTTTAAAGAAAAAAACGTTTGAGGTGCTCACTTGGTGAGAAGTGGTGTTTGACTGCAGATGTGCATCTATGAATTTGCAAGCAGAATTTCTGAAGTTAAAGAATATCTTTAACCTTAGCAAGGTTATACACTTTCTGACAGCCTTTCACAAAAACCCATTTGCCTTTTAAGTCCTTCTTGAGAAGAAAGTTTAAAATTATTCATTTGATCTTAAAAAGAAACTGCTTGTAGCCAAAATAGGGGGAAAAAATGCCTTCTTCCCTGTTGGTGAATTTAGTGTAGCAGAATTTTGAAAGAAAAAGGTAGAGGACAACACTAGCCCTCTTATATTGTTGAGGAGGTTTTGTGTCATTGAAAATTATGAAAAAAAAATGACAGCAAAATGGGCAAAGCATCAGCTGAAGCACATTTATAACGGGATGGAGCCTCCAGTTGGCAAACACAAGACTCCTCTCAGTTCTACGAACTGCAAATGCATTATTTATCCCTGTGATGGTGGTACCTCCAGACAACGTCCTAATCTTGCGTAGTATTTATTATTAATATTGTAAGGTAGGACTCTCAAATACAGTACCTGGACTGAACAGATCATAACTATTTCATGCTTTTAATGGGTGTTTCACAAGGGCTGATTTCTTGTGATGAAAAGACAACAATTTTGGGGATGTTGTATTGTACTTTAATCAAAATTGTATTGTTTTCTGTCTGCTTCTGCAGTATTTTATTCATCTGTCACAAAATTCTATGAATATTTTAAGGTTTGGAATATTTTAAAGTGCAGAAACTGGATTTATTCCTCATGTCTGTGGGTTTCATTCACTTTTCTGGACATTTTAACTGAAAAAGTCCCCATTTCCCAAACCGATCCCAACATCTTGCATTCTCCAAGCCACCAGCCCTTGCTCCCATCTCAGAAGTCTCCTGCTTCTTCTAACTCATCCTCTCCTGTCTCAAGCCCGTTTTACCCTTCCGCAGCCAAATTCCCAGCTTCCCAAGTCTTCCTTGACACCTCCTGAACACAAAGATGGGCTTTCTTCTACAGCTTCCTTGTTCTTTCACGGGAATACTGCTGCTGCTGTCTACAATTCAGACCCAGACAATGTCCTTCCTGGCACTTTTCCCCCCATCTGCCGCCTTCCTACTGGCTTTCCTGGCTAGCCAAGTCCACTCGCACTTTCATTTCTTGTTGACCAGGGGGCAGGGACTGAAGAACACACACCAAGACGCACGTGTCACAAATCCCCACAGAAAAGCCAGCGCGACAGCCGGACTCCCAGCTGTCCCAGAAGCGATGGCTTCCTATACAACCCTACTGCAATGCTTCTTCACGAGGGCTTCCAGAGTCTTTGCTTTTTCACATACCGAGCCTGTGTGGTGGCATGTGCGGAATAATACGGTGGGTATTTAGGGGATGCGTGTTCTCTGGAACAGGAAAAAAGTGGCTGCAGGGCCACGCCCCACTCCTGGGTCTGACACATAAATTTCAGTGGGAAAAAAATTGAGCGTTTAGTCCAAGTATCAAAGCTAAGAAGACCTTAAAGAGAAAGGTAGTCTGAGGCCAGAGAAAATAATTCTAAATGACACAGCGGAGTGTCTTCAATTCAAAGCCTTTTTCTTCTACTACATGTACATTAAGGAAGCTAACAAGACCATTTCCAGTAAGTCAGCACTGTTCCATTCTTCTTAATCCTACTGGTACTCCGAAAAAATGAATCAAAACAACAGGAGTGTGGAAAGGAGGTCTAGAAACTCCCATAGTCTGCAGGGCAGTGCAGAAGAAAATTTTTAAGGAAGAGTCAGTGATGCCAGCCCCCAGACCAAGAAAACCAACTTTTCTGGAGCCTGTTCTTCTAAGCTTCCCTTCAGGAATTTGCCAAACAACAAAAATAAAAGCAGGAACAGAAAGTGAAGCGACGTGCACCAGGAATGTCAGCCTCAAGAAAATTGTGAAACCCCAGGTGCAACTTCCTGCCTTTTGGAAGACTTTTAAAATGTTTCAGGACAAAAAAGCACATGCAAAAATATAAGCCTACCTGGTATTTATCTTGGACTTGGTGCTAGAATAACTTGCCAGTAGCAAATTCCACCCACTGAAACCACAGTTCTTACTACACACTCGCGTGTTTCCCATCATACACACTCACACACACATAGACACACACACGTTGCATAGAAAAACATTCAAAAAGCCAGCATCAACATTATAAAAAATATCCCCCAAAGCAAGTTATCACCTCCCGTATGAGTAGGAACACTGGGCTCTTATGCTCAGCATCCAGGCACAGCCAAGCCTCCCTTGTCCGGCAGAATGACACCCCTCATCATTTTACATAAACTTCAAATGCACCTTTTAAAGAAACTTTTGTGAGTCCTCCCACAGGGGCTCAGGTATAGTTCTCTCTTACCCCTTTTCCCGCTGTTTCCTTTCACTTTCTACTGCACGACTCACTGGCTTTTTTGCTTTTCTGCGTCTCTGCATCCCTCCACCGTCCATCTGTGAAGGCAAGCACACACGCACCACCGCACGTGTGTGTGTACTAGCGCGTGCAGAGTATCTGAGTCCCATGCTGCCAAGCTGAACCAAGTCTCATCATCATTAGCAGTAAAACGTAAACTTTCTTATATGTATTTTTATCAGTTGGAGCACTCACGTCCCTTTTCTGCAATTACTTTAGTACTTATTTACTCTTACTGGTTTGAACGTTCCCAGCCACTCGCTGTGGTTCTGAAACAAAGGACTCGGATGTTCAAAGGATCAGAGCCCACGTCACTTTTTCTTAGGAGAATCTTGAGTTTTCTGTTATAGTATTTTTTTCAGTTAAACGTGTCTGACGTAAATGACTTGGCTTTCAAAAATGTAACACTCCATTAGCCTCATGCAGAACCTGAACCATAAAACAATTTGTGAAAGATTTGCACAAGGCAGAAAAAGAAACCAAAGCAAAAGAAACACAAATAATCATGTCTCAGAGCTCTGAAAGGCTTCTGAGAAAGATTTCTTTTTTGGGATTCCTCAGGCCTTCCCAGGCCCAGATTTGTGCTATCTTACTGGTGCACTACCCTGGGCCTCAAAAAGCAAGCCCTGCGGCAACATGGCACCCCAGAAAGAGTTGAGTCAGACAATGGGACTCATTTCTGGAACAACCTCATAGACACCTGGGCCAAAGAGCACAGCATGGAGTGGGTGCATCACACCCCCTGACATGCACCAGCCTCCGGGAAAATCAAACGGTACAATGGGCTGTCAGAGAGTACATGGAGAGCAATGAGTGGTGGGACCATCAAACATTGGGGGACACATTTAGCAAAGGCCACCTCGTTAGTCAACACCAGGGGGTCTGCCAATCGAGCTGGCCCTGCCCAGTCAAAACTCCCACGTACCCAAGAAGGGGATGAAGTCCCTGTAGTGCACATGAAGAGTACGTTGGGGAAGACAGTCCGGGTTAGCTCTGCTTCAGGCAAAGACAAACCCATCTATGGGATTGCTTTGGCTCGAGGACCTGGGAGCACTTGGTGGGTGATGTGGAAGGATGGGGAATTCCGATGTGTACCTCAAGGGGATTTGGCTTTGGGTGAGAACAGCCAGTAAATTAAATTGTGTGATGGGCAATTGCTAAATAACCCTGCCGTTGTATGCCATCACTGCTGCAATCGCTGTGTGCTGTATCAATGGCATTACAGTAAGAATCACCCAAATTAATGAAGGACGAACTCTGATGAAATGGAGCCAAGTGCAGCGATGATGGTACTTAGAACTGGCTTCAGCAACTGGCACCCAGCAACTTCCTTGAAATCAACATCTTCAACCCGCAGACCATGGGCATGGACCACTCCAGACATACCAGCCATGAGCTCCGGACGCAACGTGCAACACTCCAAGAACACACACCATCACTCCTGCCCTGGGAGACTGTCATGGCAGATGGAGCCCACCGTCATGGAGTAAGTGAACTCAACGGACTTTTTAGAGGGATGGCGCATAGACCAAGGGAATTATACCTGCATGTATATATGTATATACACACACACACATATATATTAAAGACAGGAAAATTGATGATGATTAACTGAAGTGTAGGATCTGGACATGATGTAAATGGTATAGAATGAGGGGTGGATAATGTTCTGGTCTTTATTAACTCCTGGGATGGAGTTAATTTTCACAAGGAGCTGAGAGGGGACACAGCCTGGACAGCTGACCCAAATTAGCCAAAGTGGTATTCCATACCATATGGTGTCATGCTCCATATATAAAGGGGGC
Source organism: Psophia crepitans (assembly GCA_013399095.1). NCBI lineage: Eukaryota > Metazoa > Chordata > Aves > Gruiformes > Psophiidae > Psophia > Psophia crepitans. Next base: position 427,835 of record VWZZ01014460.1, on the reverse strand, counting down.
TGGCTGAGGAGGAGTGGCTGCTCAGGGATGGGTTGAGTGTCAGGTTGGGTGAGCAAATTTCACTGTGTATCATCCTCTTTGTATATTTTAAGTCCTGTTGTTGTTATTTTTCTCTTCCTTTGCTGTCCTATCCCAACTCCTGAGTTTTACCTTTTTCTTCAAATTCTCCTTCCCACCCCACTGGGGGAGGGGGGAGAGGTGAGCAAATGGCTCAGCTGCTGGCTGGACTGAACCATGACAACAGCTTATTCCACCAGATTTGTCAGGAATTTCCATGCTCCATGTATCCTTATTTCAATGACAAAATGTTCAAAAGTAATGAATAGAATGGAATAGAACAGAAATATTTTCAGTTGGAAGGGATCATCTGGTCCAGCTGCCTGACCACTCCAGGGCTGACCAAAAGTTAAAGCCTGTGTTGAAGAGCATTGTCCAAATACCTCTTGAACACTGGCAGGCTCGGGATGGCAACCACCTCTCTTGGAAGTCTGTTCCAGTGTTTGACCACCCTCTTGATAAAGAAATAATTCCTAATGCCCAGTCTAAACTTCTCTTGGTGCAGCTCTGAACCATTCCCACACATCCTATCACTGTATCCCAGGGAGCAGAGCTCAGCACCTCCCTCCCCACTTCTCTTCCTCAGGAAGCTGTAGAGAGCCATGAGGTCGCCCCTCAACCTCCTTCTCTCCAAACTAGACAAGCCCAGAGCCCTCAGCTGCTCCTCACAGGACATACCTTCCAGCCCTTCCACCAGGGTTGTTGCCCTCCTCTGGATGCATTCAAGGACTTTCACATCCTTCTTAATTGTGGGGTTCCTAAGGAACCATAACCAACTAAAGTGTAAATTCCTCGTGGGTTACTGATTCAGTGGACTGCAGCTTTTACTTCGGAGCGTTACAGTCCATTGCATTAGAGAACATGACTGAAATCGGTTTAAATCCATGTACTATCTAATTAACTGGGAAACCTATTTATGAATTAAATTACAGCTTTCACAGACAATGTGCTTTAAAGCACTTTTTGCCTCCATACATACACTTTTCCTCAAAATTATTCTGAAATGCCTGACGACACCATAGGACTGCGGAGTGAAGAATTAACTAAGTGGAGCAATATTGAGTAAACAGAGGAGCTGGGCACCACAGCTTATGCATTGGTTAGTATTTTCACCACATATAGGCTTAATAATTAATTATATTCATATGCAGATCTTTTCAGGGGCTAAAAAGAACTCGATTTATATCTTCATTTAACATGGGCCAGATTGAATGAAACTATAAACACAGGTCATTCACAGAGCTCATGCCACGGACACTTTTGTTCCATTCATTCAGTCATCAAAGAACTTTGAGGACAATTTTTTTTTGCAGATTTTGAGACGATACAAGTGAACAAAAAGAGCCTCCCCCTTCCCTTTCGCCAGGTAGAAAACGCTGTGCTATCGAGTCCACAATGAAAAGCTGTAGCTGCCTGTTAGCTGTCACCTGACAATTTGCGCAAGTGCCACAGCAAGGTGCGTGATGCTGCACAGCCACACGCACCCTTAGTCTTGACAGCCGCTTAAAGCTGATCCTGCTAGTCTTCTAACATGTTGCAAAATGGTACAAGAGCGTATTACGTTGGCTACCCAAGTAAATGCTCTTAAGTTAAAATAAATAGCCTGCTTTAAATGATCGCATAATAGGGAAGCAGTAAAGTGAAAGAGGGTTTGAATTCTTTTAAAGCAAATGCTAGTTATCTGGGGTGAAAGTCATGAATTTCCTATTTACCCCAGTTATTCTACTGAAATAAGGTACTCAAATCTTTTACCTTTATTAGTCTTAACAACTAATAAAATATCTGGTCCGTTGTTTAAGGAGAAGAAATAGCCCGTTTGGCTCAGAAAGTTAAACTGTAATGGCAGATGGGTTATATCTTTGGAACTAGGAAAGGGTAAATTGGCATTTTACCCTCAAGATTGTTAGTTTAAATCCAGCCATCTCAAAGGTCATTTGTCACCCGTGGTTGGTGACGTACAGAGTGACACGTGCTTTCACTACAGCCACCTTAGCGCAGGAGCGGCACTCTGGTGACAGGCTCCCCGAAAGGCAGCTCCCCGCTCAAAAGCCCTGCCAAGATCTGGCAGACCGGAGTGGTGCAACCTCTTGTCCTCCGGGCGACACACAACATCTGTCACAAGGGAGAGAAAGAGGAAAGATTTCCCTTTGTCAAAGTAACAAAAGCTGGAAGAGAGACGCATAATAATACTCCTCCTGTGAGTCTTTTCTAGTTACCAAGTATTTCTTCTTTAATTCCTTTCCCTTCCCCTCTCTTTCGAAAGGCTACCCAAACATTCCTCCCTGCAGGTCTATTTCCCAATGTAAACTTCAGAACAAAAAAGTCTGGGGTTGGTAAACTGGACACGACCTGGAACAGAAAAATCAGTCTTACCTAGGCTTTGAAATACATTTGCAACACCATTCTGGGTGTCCTAAATCAGGTGGTGGAACTCTCCCTCTTCCCGAGCACACACAGTCTCTCACTTCTGCCTTAAATCACTTTTCAAACACTTCAGTGGTCTTTCCCCCTCAACAGATGGGGAAACCCACCTAATTCACTCACCCGTGAATGAAGCCAGGCCCCCGCTTCCCAGCCCTTCCTCTTCAGCCCGGGCAGCGCCCAGCCCTCCCTTGCCGGGGAAGCCGTGTCCAACCTCCAGCTTCCAGCCCTCCCCCTTCCCGGCTGCCGGCGCGTACGCCTCGCTCCCCAGCAGGTCTCACCAGGCTGTGGTGGCCGTGGGCAGCTGGGGACCTCAACGCCAGCCCTGCTGCAAAGGTCTGAGCCCGCGGGATGGAAAGACCAGACAAAAGAGCCACGGGGTTTCGTGCTCCGTTGCGCAAAAGTGTATCTCCAGCGGGTGAACGTGAGGCCCTAATTCAAATTAGCTGACTCAAAGATCCGGCCGCTCCTAACTGGCAGCTTCGGTTAGGCCTGGAGAAGAGCCTGGGAAGATGCTCTGATTAGCAGGACAAATTAAAACGCACGCTGCCTTGCGTTCGGTGCTTCTCGGGGCAAGTGGAGCTGTAGCACGTTCACGAGCCCCAGGGAGATACGACTTTCTGCACTGCAGCCTTACCCTATGTCAGTGGCAAGTGACATACGCAGTTACGGCTGTTAAAACGAGGGTGGAAACGTTCCTACAACAAAACTGTTGCGGGGTGGCAGGCGGCCTGGATGCCACCGCGGAGAACCAGAAGTCGGAGGTAGAGATTTCCTTCGCTTAGACAGCACGCACAGAGGCGGCATGGTGCCTGCGGTACCAAATATGCCAGGACCTGTGTTAAACTTCTGTTGTCAAAGCAGCAGTACTGCTTCGCTTTTGTGTTTAATTAGCGGCAATTAACCACGTGAAGTTAAACTGGGCATGTATTTTTTTAAGCCACTCAGGCCTGGGTAGTGCAGTTTCCTGGCACACATCCTGTTCCAGCAGCAAGGTTCAGCGTGTCTGCAACAAAAAGGACAGGAATGATTAAACGGAGGAGGGAAGTAGTAATTGTTCTCATTACTCGCAGCAGCCATTAAAAGTAATTACAATTTGGCAACGGTGGTTTTCAGATACAAACAGTCGGTGTCTCAGATGCTCCTTGGGAGTGAAAGTTAACAAAAATGAAACACCTGTTCATACATCAGCGCTGCTGCAGTTTAGCAGCGTGCAGCATTCCTGAAGCTGTTAAATACATGCATTACGCCAACAAAAATTTGGCCGCATGTTTACTTAAGGCTTGAATAAATATGGCTGATCTCTGACAAAAAATCTGATTAAGGTCTTACTTGGGGGTTAATAAGACAGACAGCAAGAAGAGCCATTTATAAGAAACCTAAACACGACAAGTAATGCAAGGTAAATAGCTATGGCTGATGCAAAATGGAACTTTTAAAAGCAAAATCCTGTGTCCCGACTGGCAGAATGCATGGCTTTGTTCGCGCGGTTTCCAGCCCTGTGCACGCAGCTGCTCCCATCCATGGCTGCGACACAAAAGGTAAAGTCATCGGGCTGAGCTCACGCAAGCGGCTGCTGTTCTCAGGGGCTGTAACCCACCCAGGCCAGGGCTGCAACAGTACTTTGAGTAGCCAAAAAACACGTGTAGGAGTTTTGCAGTTCAAGTCCTTTAACTGTATTTTTTCTGGTTAAACTTGCAGAAAACGTAAGATAAAATGTTGTATTTGTGTTTCCTCTGGCCATGATAAGTAGAGGCTGAATTATAAATTATCCCAAGACACGTTTGGGCTTTTTGTTTACCAGAGGGACTTGTGGGGGGGAAAAAAAAAAGAAAAAAAAAATCACATCGGGGCACCAGGATAAAGGAACGGACTGCTGGCTCCGGGGTACTTTGGTGGATGCTCACCGCAGTATGTTTGCGCAGCACAAACCAGGCTGAGGTTTATGACGCAGGTGACTTCAGACAGATGTCGCTGCTTCTAACCTTCCCCCTGCCGCCGGCAGCAGCCTCTCCTCCTCCCCAAGCAGCGCTGGCGCAGGGCACGGAGACCTGCACCCTCGCTTGCTGTCGCTGGCGCGCTTCCCGGACGGAGTTTTGTCAAGTCTCCCTGCTGACGGAGCGTGGTAGCTTTCAGAACTGCAAGCTTCTTTCTTTTTTTTGTTCCACAAAGCGGGAAAAATAGACTATTTCTCTAATCCAATTTAGGGAGCAACCGGAGAGACAGGAAAAAAGACAAAAGAATTTCCTCCCACTCCTAAGCAGAAATAACCTGTGCATAAACCGCTTTACGCAAGGGTTCAAAGTCTACGCAAAATGCTTCGTTCAGAGTGAGAACAGAAGGCATAACTCAGTCCTACACCTATTCCCGGAGACATGACAAGGGTAGCAGAGTGCACAGACGAGCACCAGCATGATACCATTGATACAGGATTTTAGAATCGGCTCCTGCTCCAGAAGGTGCAAATCTGAATCCCTCAAACATCCCGAACACTGAAACATCTGAAATTCATGCTCCCAGTCAGAGCGACTGCATGGTGGTACCTGCACAGCTGACCAGTAGTATGTAAAGAAGCACGCTATAAACAACCAAATCCATAACCAGTAAGTTATAATATTTTTTTATTCATGTTAGAATTTCTATCAGTGTTTGAACATTAATATTTAGAGAGTTTGTACAATTTCTGTTCAAAGTTTAAAATGAGAACCACACTAGATCACGAATGGTAACTAAAACACAGTTCAGAATTGTATGAATATACACACTCTCTTTCTCTCTTAACACTGTTAAACACTTTCTTTTCTGCCAGGGGGTTTAACAAGGAAAAGTGTGCACCGTAATTGTTATCTCAGCAGTGTTCCAAAACATAATGGTATCATCATTACATATAAACTCTTTAAAAATATACTTCTGTCAAAAGACTTGATGACTACTATGTACACTACAAAAATAAATTTTCATATAAATAAATTATATGGCATAATTTTATCTTTGTAATTGAAATGACACAAACCCACCCCTACCAAAACAGGCAGGCAATGAGACCCAGTTTGAATTTTTTTTTTTCCTTTTAACTCCTTACACTAAAAGCTACAACAAGTCCTTAATGTAAATGTTATATACTCTTTCCTATTTAACATTAGTAAGCACTCTATACAAATTAAAAAAAAAAAAAATCCATTAAACAGTAAAAACATAGCTGTAATAGTGTTTCCAATAGAAATAAAATCCCTGCATCTTGTTTGTTATAAACTGGCATGACAAACACTGTAAGAAAACATTCTTATGATACAAAAATATAAATATCACCCATGATTAAAAAAGTTAAAAAAACACCCCAAAACCAAAACAAAACAAATGTTGCCAGCCACTGAGTTCTCCCCTTGCCAATGTGACTGTCGGAGAAGAGGGCCTACGCTGTCCGCGGAGCGGCAGAGAGCTCGCCCACACACACAAGCACGCAGGAGGGACTCGGGCAGGGGCAGGTGGGAGACACCGTGGCCCACGCCGGCCCCCTTCCCTCCCGAGGAAGAGGAGGGAGCCAGGCAGCCCGTGGCGGCAGCGGTGTCAGTGGGAGCCCTCCCGACCTCTGACACGGGAGCGCACACGCGCGGCGGTTGAAGGTAGCCTCCAATTAGTATCATACAGTTTCGTGGCAGTTTGTATGATCTGAGGTCACTATGCTGCTAGTGCTAAATTGGGGCCCCTCGTCTTTTTGTCATTAAGAGTTTTCACGTTAGACAGTGAACTGGACCAGTAGGCAGTTGCGACGTTACCCCTTCGCGTGCATTGAAACAGTAGCTTATGTATCATGGGAATGACACCAGGCTCTCACCACCTGCTCTTCGAGCGTTCACATTGGAGATCTGTAAACAAGTGCCTCATATCAAAGTGTTTTCAAGTGAGCAAAAAAGGCATGGAAATTTGTGCATTCTAATTATCCCCATTCGTTATGCTGGCAAGGTCTGTGGGCAAAGATAGACTCCCTGAAGCCACTGGAGAAAAACACTTTCCCGTCAAAGAATTGGCCGCTGCTGTTCAGGCATCGTACTTAATGCCCCACCACTGCTGTGTTTAGAAACTGAGTATTGGTTGCGTTCGTTTGGCTCTGAATACACAACTGAACATCCACCTGCTCTAAAAAACAGCTTGGAGAAAGGCAGAAAAAAGATGAAGAAAGAGGAAGACAGAGATAATGAAAACTTTTGTTCTATTATTTTAAGTTAAGGTTCTCCATTCTTAGGGTTTGTTTCCAACTGGAACACAGATTGCAGTGTTTTTTCAGACCCTTCACCTGCAGCAATTCCCCTTTAGTTTAAACATAATAATACAAAAAGCTAAATTAGTTTCGTGAAGAGATCCCAGTTTAGCTGTTTTAATTAAAAGTGCCAATGCAGCATGGGAAAACACAAACAATAGAGAAAAGAACACCCCAGGCCTTACGTGTCATTACAGCCCTGGGCCCATTAAAAAGCCATTTATATTTAAAAACTGAAAATAGATTATCTTCTTTTAATCCTTCCATTTGATTTTTATCATTTACTATTAACTTCCTTCCTGCCATGAAAATAAGGTGACCAAAGATACCGCTTTCAGTGCTGTAAGGACACAGCTGAGCTCAATTATCCCACTTCTAGTGCCACTCATAGTTAACAGTATCGATATCAAAATAAGGCATATGCTCATTGAATTTCTATAACCACCAGCACCTCTCAATATCCAGCACCTTTGGAAGTGGAAAAAATATGGTTATAGTGTTTGCACTTACCTGGCACCTTTTGCAGGAGGAAAAAAAAAAAAAAAAGAATTTCAAAGCACTACACGAACAGTAATTAAGCCTCACAATATTCCTGGGAGGTAGGTAAGTGTAATTATACCCATTTTACAGAACAAGAAACTGAGGCATGGGGCAGTTAAGTGACTTGACCAGAGACATGTGAAACAAGTCATTAAGAGTGTGGGAAACTGAACCACAACCCCAAACCTCGACTCCCTGTCTTCTCTTCTATTTCAGTTGGGCCTTTTGATGATGGCAGTCTATGGTATATGTTGCTAAACACCAACAGAGTTTTCACTAGTACCTACTAACAGGGAAAGCCAGACTCACATCAGCATCAGTGGGTTTATAAGCCCACTAAGTGTTACCATACAGTAAAAGAGAAACGATAGTACACCAGGAACATACACACAAAAGCATGCACGATTCCAGGTGCACACATGGATACACACAGCAAAACAAAACCTGCACGTAACTAAATCTATTTAAGCCTCCCAGATTAACTTGCTTTTCTTCATATCTGCTTATTTTAAAAATTATCACGCATAGCGTGTTTGAAAGTTAACAGTAACATTTCATACTACCACAGGGTTGTGATACGCAAATTTAAAATATTTTAAACAGACATGTACGTTTTTTAAAAAAAAATCCTATTAATAAGCAATATTTGCATAGAATTATACAAGTAAATTATACAATATTTAAGCAGCAGCAACTTATGCTGAAATTTAGAACTAGATTAAGCTTAGTTGTGGCACAGAGATCACAGTACAAAAAGTACAAAGCGCACACAGTATTGTCCCCATTCTATTGCCCAGAGGCAAATGACTCCAGATTATACTACTTTACATTGTTCTTTTGTATATTACATATGTGTACATCTTTTAAATACTTAAAGAAATATTTAACAAAATAATACAATAGGTTACAGTAACAGTGAACTGTTGTCCTGATGCAGCATGTCCTCTTCTACAACTTCAAGCAGTTCTTCTCTTCAAGCAGTTCTGGAAATAGAGTTTTCCATCTTTGGCCTCTTCTTTGCTTCAGTTATTATCCTGTACAAATAAAGAGAGAAGAAAAACAAACATTCGTTAAAGTTCAAGAGAAACAAACAAATCAAGCTAATCCAAAACTCGTTTCAAGATTATTTTGGTTACAGTTAGCAATCAGGAAACGTGGGCTCTGCTTTCATCTCAGTTGTGCATTTCCTGGTAAAGAAATACTGATGCCAATTAAAAAAATGCAGACGCTTTAACTTCTGAGTTCCCCGCTTTAGATACCAGTGACAAATTCAGTTAAAAGCAATGAACGCTTCAAGGGGAAATACACTACATCAAATACTACGTGCAGTTAAGAATCTCATATTACCATGCAGTTCAGCTTGAAAAAGCTGAGCCCAAGTATTTCCTTATTCTGAGGATACTATTACTTGCCACATTTCTAGACTGCAAGGCTAAAGGCATTCATGTCTGCTTGCACTTTGAGATGTTTAGAAAGATGTTTTACAAATCAGAAAGCGATTTCATCATGAGTCATCAACAAATTTCTATCAAAACTTTCCACGTGTGTGTGTGCATGTACGCTTGTGTGCATACATGTTAAACAGTTCCACAACCAAAATAAAATGGCTTGTTCTGGTCAAACTCGTGTTTGTCACTGAAAAGCTCTGAAAAGCAAGGAGAGAAAACAGGGATGCACAGCTAACTATTTTAACTCTTCCCCTTTCCCCCAAAGGAGAAAACCAGAGTTAAAATAGTGAGAAATGGGTTTTCAGGCACAAACCCCAAAAAGCTTTCAGGGTAGAAACTCAATGGGCTTCTCCCCTTCAAAGTATTCCCTATAAAATTAATGGAAAAACTTCAGGAAAACGAACAGTTTTATTCTTCCCCAAACATCTGCTAAAATATCCTGTCTGTTCGAAACAGCACTGTTTCCTGTAACCTTCTCTTGCCAGCCTCAAGACAGACAATGATTTATTTAGGTATCGAGTCTCACAAGTTCGTGGGTCTATATACTGTTTCGTGGGGAGATACCAAGTGCCCTGCTAGGCCAGCTCTGTCCTTGGCAAATCTGCAACAGCCGCTGCCCCTGGCAAGGGAGAGGACGGCCCAAGGGCTCTTCCAGCGCACACGTTTGCTGGATGGGTCTCTGAGTGCCCCCAAAGTGCAGCGGACACCCCATTGCTCTGAAGCGGACTAGACATGGTGGGGCCTTCCCACTTCTCCCTTGGCCTTTCTTCCTGAGGGGTTCAGTCCTCGCTATGAACTTCAAATTCTTTCATGGAGTTTCATTCAAGAGGGGACAATGCTTAAAGTAGCTGGCAAATTTACACCCTCCTAGGCAATGTCGTTCTGTATGATGTTTTAGAACGTGCCTGATTCACAGATCAGAAGATGGGATCTATCAACAGTTAAGTGCAGTTGCACAGCTATGAGGACAGTACGTAACATCTCTGCTTCGTTTTCTTCATCTGGTAAAAGCTGGGATTGTATGATGTACTTACTCACTTTGCAAGGCTCTTGGAAGTCGGCCATAACTGAACCCACCGTAACTTCTCAGTGTTGGCAAGTACTATCTTATCCAACCTGATTTCTAGTGCAAAATGTACTATATGCACAGTCAGCAGATTTAAGATGATCCAGGATGAGTAAACCTACCTGAAGGAAAGGTACCTCAGGGAAATTTTATCTTTCCCCTTTCCTTTGATCACACCGTTGCCTGACACAGGCAAAGCTTGTGGCTACATGAGATGGACCTACCTTAGTGTGAGCTGTTGCCAGGTATCCTTTCCTCACATTCAACATCTTGCAGTTCTATAACTTCTACTTTAGAATTTCTTCTTTCACACCGCACATTAAAAGGCACATGGGGGTCCTCAAACGGCCCATGGTCAGCTTCATGGTACCCCTCGTAGGTCGGAAAGCTCCCTCCCCGAGAGCTGTGGCTGTGCACCGCAGGGTGGACAGCAACAGTCACTGAAGCCGAGGCAGTCACAGTAGTGATAGGCTGGCAGTAGGCTGGTCCTGCGGTGCCCACAGCGCCGAACACCGGGCTTCTCATGTTGTGAGAACGAGCCCTGTGGCCCAAGCGATCCCTATTGCTGGGTCCTGAATGCCCTTCAGTAGAAATTTCAAAAGCGTCCCTGCGAGGGCGGTAAGGAGGTGGTCGCAGCCCTTCCCTTGCTTCCCATTTGGGTTGTCTGCCCTGACGCCGCGCCTGCTGCGTGCCGGACTCTGGATTTGACTGTAATCTGGGACTTGACTGATGCCTTGTCTCTGGCTGAACCACCTGAAAGAGAGATGCACAGTTATGCCTCTAAAAAGCCAGGCAAACAAATACTGTGCTTGTTTATATTTTTTGTTGAGAACAATTATAATAACGCTGTCCTGGCTCTAACTCTACAAAGGTAATGCTCTGGAGTCTGATAATTGTTGATTTTTCCACATAGTTTTTGTCTGAAGTCATTAAAACCTGGACAGCATACCTTCAGAAAAACACAGGATGACAGCTGAAAACATTATTGTAAGCTTCCTACATACTGGTCCACCTTTTAAAAGGGATGGGTGACAAGCACTTGATGTTAACTCATTCAAAAGCAGAATTGCAGGCGTTTGGAAAAGGCTCTATTCCATGCAGGGTACATACACAGGATGTTAGTAGGGTAGTTTGTATAGACTGTAGGAATCTGTTTTCTGATTTCTGTAAAAAGCGTGAAGCGCAGCGGCCACATCAGTCAATAAACCGTGACCAACTTCAAATGTGGCTGTGCTTGTACCTATTTCTAGGCCTCTGCTGAACAAAAACAGATCCGCATTGCAGCTCAGCATGCAGCATCAGCAGGGGTAGGAGACAGAGCTTTTTCACTTTCCTTTGAAATCACAGTTATGCCAACTCAGTAGCAAGATGCAACAGGCCCAAGATTTGCTATAACCCTGAAACTGTTTTCTTCTGGCTTTTATCAATCTTTCTCCCCAAAATGTGCTGTCGGAGGGAGGTATATGAGATGGTGATCCACAAGGAGCTGTGTGGAAGAGGTCTGATCTTTTAATCTCTCCCCATTCTCTCTCTGAGAACAGTCATCAAACAGAGAGCTCTCTCTTCTGGCTGGCGGCAACGATGTAACAGCAATTACACATGCCAAAAACCTCTGCTTTCACACCATGATGGTAACCCCAACTCAGTTCTAAAGGAGAGGACAAGGGAAACTTTTGCTCCTTGCTTACAAGCCTTCGCACAAAGTCACAAAGCATCATCAGCCAGACATATGAAATAGCTTTCCACAAAAATAAATGGATTTAAATAAAAAAAAAACAACCCAAACACACTTCTTGCCTTCCTGCCAGTCAATATGTGAGCTACTTACAGTGGATCTTGCAAAGACAGGATTCTCAGTGGCTTCCACTATTACTTGATGGACTGGTGCCCCAGGGCCTTGGGTGGCCTCATACTGATGAAGCTCTTCACTGATGCCAGACACTGTGGTCTGAGAGCTATATTCTGAATCAGAGGAATCTGACCCATTATTTGTGTGCCCAGGTGGCAGTGCAAACCTCACGATGCTGGGGGGCGGCTCAGGAGACGGTGTGGGCAATCTGTTTCGTCCATTGGCTGGAGAAACCTGATAACGACAACGGATTCAGTAACATCCAGTTAGCATTACCCTTTTTAATCATTAGTGATTGACGCAAATGTTCTTCTGGAATCACTGTCTCAGAAAGCGCATGTCTCTGTGCACACGCGGGCACTTGCACTTAGAAATACAGAAGTAGTATGTGGAGTTCCAGTCCCCTCCAGCATACAGTGACTTCATAATCACCTGAAATGTGTATGTATACCATGGTTCAGCGTCTGTTTGCAAAGAGAGATGGACACACACGTAACAGCCGCGCATGTGGCAATAACGTGCGCATACATATTGCTTGAGTAAAGGACAGGTCATGGATACTGTTAGGAATATAAGAAACTACATACTATGGTCAAAACTGTTTTACTAATACTAAAAAAATAAATACTTCTGAAATATTACTAGTGCTGTATACGCACCTTCTGTTTTGTTCTTGTACACACACATACATACAGACAGGTGAAGCGCAGCATGCTGATTCTACTCATATGTGATAAAGATAGCCCTATGTAACACAGCAATTGTGTTAACTATAGAGTAGATAATGAATAATCAACAACCAAATACAAATTTGGTATCTATGAATCCTTTTTTTTTTTTGCTGGACTAGGGCTTTATACTGTAAAGTCATCAACATCTAAGTGAAGCCTTCTGTCCATCAAAAATGTTGCTTGAGCCAAGAGCATACCGCAGGGAGGGGTGACTGGACTGGGGGGGACCTTCTGGCAGGCCGGCCATGGTTATCAAGGTGTGGTCTGTAGACCACCACTGGTGTATGTTGGTCCACACAGGCCTTCCTGGTGGTCTGCTCAGTTAAATATTTTGAGGAAAGCAACAGAGGCAGTAAGGTAGGAAAGAAGGTACGTGTACAAAATGAACACGATTTTGCAAAATATTGGAGAAAATCCTTATTTTATAGACTAATTTGCATATCACATTATGCTTTTAAAAGTATAAGTAATTCTACATTTGTATCAAGTTTGCTGATCACAGCCTCTAAAACAATACTTCCAAAAAATCCTTCAAAAAATTAAGCAGAAGAGTATCAACTAAACAACAAACAGGACACCTAATAAATACTGAAGAAAAACTGGAGAAAAAACTTAAAACCTAAAAAAATCAAAGAGAATTAAAAAACCAGAGAGTTTCTAAAAAAGGGGGGGTGATCTCGGGTGCAAGGGTGTAGACAAATTATTGATTCTTCCATTCATCATTAATTTTACTGACCTCAGGGTATGGTCCGAAGAATGAAAGAAGAACAGGAAGCAGCACCAATCCATTGAGAACTCCCAGAATGGTTAAGATTGCCAAAACAGCAAAGAAATACCTGAAGTAGGTTTTAAGGGGTTTGGAGGAGAGAATAGCCACAAACTTTGTTAGAAATAAGGGATTACAAATTACTCCTAAATGTGTTAAAATAATACATATACTAAATTGAATCTAAAATATTACTAACATTGTACTAAATAATTATATCACTTTCCATATATAGATACAGGATTTTTTACCTTTTGAATTAGAGACGCTACATTCCACAACCCAAAGTGTTAGTTGATAAAGGAAAGAAAAAAATTACATTTGTTAATTTCCCAGAATCTGGAAGCATGTAATGTTATTTATGAATGTGTTACACAAACACAAAAATATGGAATGTGCAATGAATAGCTGAATGGATTGAAAGCACAAATACAATGAGAAGGGGCCCCCATTAGTGAAAACCCAGCAGAAGCAAACAAATGAAGTGAAGGGTGTAGAATTTAAACAATTTAGCCTAGAAGGAAAAGAAGCCCTCTTCTCCCAGCGGCTAATCCACTGTGAAATGCTTCTGCATCTTACAGCAGAATCTCTAATTAAATCTCCAGTGTATCAGGTAAGGGTTTCCCTTGCTGTTCATTAATCACAACTTTCCGCCTAGAATTCTGTGAGTTCCAGTTTTACCAAATAGCTCAAATTGCAACCTTTTTACAACACAGGAACCTGCTTTCTGCAAAGAAAATGCTGCCCATTCTATAGTAAGCTTCAGCATTGTACTGAGTAAGAACACTCCACAATGGCAGAGCTGCATTGCAGGCTAATCTTTTGTTGAACAATTTAGCACCTCTGAATACTCTTGTTTTGCGTCAGCCAATTCAAACATAAAGGCTGAAGGACTATGGAAGAAGAGGAAAGTGCACAAGTGGTTGTCCTTTCCCACCACTGAGGGCTAAGGTCTGGGATCCTTCATGAATACCAAGGTAAACCTGTCAGTAAAAGGAAAGCCCTGCTAGTTGGTATTTGGCACTGCTGGGGCTCAGACTATACTTAAGGCTGCGTTGTAACTAATGATTTCAAGGACTCAGTCTTGGTACATTCCTGGAGAAGGCAAAGGAGAAGAACGGAGGGCAAGTTTGCTACTAATGGGTCTGCTGATGACATTGCCTAGCTGGCAACAAACTTTACTGCCTTCCTATTGCCACATCTGATCAAATACATCAGACTCCTGTAAAACTGCAAGTATCCTGCTATTGTAAACATTTGGGAATTTCTGATCTGCATTAGCAAAAATCAGCAAGCCAATCTACTCCACTAACATAAACCACCAGAACTTTATAGTGGGACAGAGATCAACAACAGGCATTAGAAACATTTGCATCTCATCCATCTAATGCTAGGATAAACAGGAGGATTATAGCTCTGACCACTTGGTGTATACAATGTCTGCTAATTTACTTAATCTTCCACACTGTTGGACTAATCTATCGCTTTCCGGAAGTTTGGACTCTTCTTCACCCACTATAACAATGCTCAGGCTCCCACAGTTTAATTTATTTTATTTTTTAAACAAGGCAAACTAAAGTCAGATTGTGCTAGAAAATGAGAAACTGATGGCCAAAAAAAGTAAAATAACATAAGTTGAAAAGTTGAAAGGCTCATTTTATAAACTGAGAGAACATCTAATCCAAATTTGGTGTGAAGGACTGCGACAGTCTTCCATTTGCTGTGACACAAAAATATGCTTGCCAAAATCTCGTCTGTTAAGTAGGAAAGTAACAGAACAATGCACCCCTGTAAATTAAGGTTAAATCTGTAAACAATCTATATGTCAAAGTGTTCCAACCCTTACAAGATCAGGCCCTAATAAAATAATTCTACCTATTTCTTCAACAGCAGTAAAATAAATTTAAAAATACTGGCTTGTGAAAACAATACAACTTCACTCGATGTCTATATAATAATAATCCTCATGTAGGTTTCATGAGGTCTAACTCCTTTCTTAAATCTCTTACATACATAAACAAAAAATCTTGATGAGATTTAGCAGCCATTCTCTCAGTTCCTGCCTCTGACATTTTGTTGTTGTTCTTGTCAAATGGATGTCAGCTAAGTCTCATCATCTACTCAGCTTATGTCTACCTAAGTAGTTCAGTCATCTTTCAGAGCATTTTTATTTGGCCCATTTCTGCATCAGTTCCATTTTAGGGCTTGGATTTATTTTTTTTCATGCTGTAGTTTGCCACAAAGAACCTGTGTTACTTCTAAGACTAGCCATTTTGCAGAGCTCCACAGGTTGTTTGGAATAGAATAGGATCTGTTTCACTGCACTTCTCAAATTCCCCTCAACGAAAAACTTGCTTTCCTCTCATACTTGCCGAATTCACATTCTTAATTAAATTCACGAGAAACAGTCTGCCTGTAGTTCTAAACAGAAGGGCCTTCAGGCTTTGCTTTACAGAATTTTAATATGAAGTTCTGTGTTCATACTTATGGTTCCCCAGCTCCCAAACAGGGCTTGTTTCCTCTCCCTGTTATACATCACTGTAAACCTCACGTAACAATAGAAGGAGAAGGCCCGGAGAGAGTCACTTGCAGCACAGTTGCAGCATGTTTGTAGGTTCACGTGCCCTTTGCACGCAAATTGCCGTGCACGCAAGAAGTCTGGAGGACCTAAAGGTTAAAGGTCAAATCCAGCTAACACTGGACAACACTAGATCCTTTGCACTGATTCAAACTCAGAATTAGCAAACTTTGCTAAAGAGAGCCATTTTTGAGCGCTTTTTTTCATGCTGGGTGTCAGATTTTCCTGGAACACGTTTTAATACCAGCAATGGAAACACTACTGTGTCTTTATTGACAAGGAGTTAATAAAACAGAGGGAAAGCAGCACCATGACGTAAGCATGCTTGACACACCATGCAGAGTAATAAAATGACAGATATGCTGAAGTGACTAAAAAATAAAAGTGTACTTGTTTTTATTTTAAAAAGAAAGTCAAGACACACACAAATGCTTTACCTGACAATAAAATCAAACTCTGATCCTGCGAGCATTAACACGCCAAGCAGAGTGGACACGGCGCCATCCAGCACTGGTGCAAACATGTGTTCCAAGGCAAGGACAGCCCTATGGTTCCTGTCTCCTATGGCAGTTAAAAACGCCTGTGAAACAATGAAATCCATTTCATTAGACAGATGCATACAACCTTCCAAACAGCCTCTCTCATAGCACGCACAGTTTTTCACCAGTTAATTAGTTCAAGCTACAATTTATCAACGTATCTCTACAGCTGGCTAGCCTTCAAAAGAGAAGGCCTGATCCTGCAGCCATACGACATAGCTGCTGCTGAAGTAAGCACTTGATTACAGAGTCAGATCACAGTAATAATTTTGGAAACCATGCCTGCTTGCCTCTGTAGGCTCTTGTCTCCAGCTTTGCTTACTGCCACCTGCAGAGAATTCATTTTGTGGTGAAAGCACTTCAGGTATCAAAATTACAGGGCTACTTCTCTCACTCTTGTGGGGCCATGGCTTCCATGACTATCATGGGAAGTTTGCTGTAAAAACAGCCAATATTGGGGTAGGCTTTCCCACACGCTTGCCAGAGATCAAGGACTGGTAGCCTCAGTTCAGGAACCGTGACACCCACAGCAGCATTTATTAGCACATCAGGTCCTGTTCCTTTACAAAGATGTGTCCATTAGTACGGTGCATTTCTACTCACTGCGCCATGGCTCCTGACTATCAGATGTCACACACAGCAAGCACCCGACTGATGGAAAGCTGTCAGCATACTCAACAGGGCTGGTAGGAAGTAACACTAGATTGTGTGCTGGCTTTTTTTTTTTTTTTAAAACGCTTCTATTTCACCCAAAATAAACGTTCTTGCAACTTCTACTACTTCAAAGCTAGAAGGCCTGTACATACAAAATTGTCATGAATTGTGCTGAACAGGGTGCCTCAGCACCGATAAGGCTACTGAAATGTCTATCTCCCTCCAACTCCTTAGTGAACAAGCTGTATCAGGAACACTCCAATGCTGCTGTTTTGTATGAATTTGTGTTTTCTGTGTATGACTTAATGGTTGAAGAAGGCAAGAACCTGGTTGATCTTCCTGTGATTTATTGAGACTCTTTCGGCAAATTCTCTAATGCCTATTAAGATATGAGCTCAAGCAGCTATCTTCTTCTTGGTCCTGGAATTTAACTCTCTCTTCTCTAGTGGCTTGTTTTCACTTCTCCGATAAATTTGGGGTAAAATCAACCAACACATTAAAAAGACTATTTGGTGGGAGAAGCAGACCTAAAATGGGTACATGTGGACTGAGATTCCCAACCCTCACTTCCTTAGGTAGCCAAACCGTGTATTGTTAATCTTTAGTATTGCATTAAAAGTGGTCTATGGAAAATTAACATATCCAGGACATTTTATACTCCCATACACAGAAATGGATAAAGAATCCCCCTGAGGGTAAAGGCAGCTGTCAGTGACACAGATCACATGAATGTGAGCTACGGGATCTGATCCACAAACATATTAACAACTTATAAACATATGTGTATGTGTGTAACGAAAGGATGGATAATACACGAGCCTTCTATCAATCCAAAATTTACTTGCAGAATTAAAAATTAGGTCACAAGTTACAACCGATAGCAGAGAACTGAGCCACAAGTTCAATTAAGCTCTATATCAACAGTTCCAGCATTGACTTTTTTGTTTATGTGATATTGGTTTGACTGTTTATATGCAGGACGTTCTGTGAGGGTGAGTGCTGCTATCATCTATGCTCTGCTAGGCATTCTTTCATTTAAAGCCTACATTTGAAAGTTTTTGACTCCAGAGTCAATGTAAAAAAATGCAATTTTCAGTTTGCTTGACATTTTACTTTCAACTACAAGTGACTTTTACATACGCATATGTCTGTATACAAAGTCCTGTAAATAAGTTTCTTCCCATTTAGAAACAAAGAAACATTTTGTTCTTTTTTATTCTAGTTTTCCTGTTTTAAATCTTCAATTCTAAAACCTGTCATTTCTTTCTGCCGCTTGTACACCATTACTTTCTGACACTTTCCAAACTACTGCAAGTCCTGTCAAACAGCTTTAACTCCAAAAGCCTAACCATGCATAGCAGCAGGGGAAAAAAAGGGGGATCCAGTTGCTACTATTTAACCTCACTCTATTTCTTCTACGATTCTTCTTAAAATTATTCTTTCCATCCTGCTATTTTATGTGACTCAGCTCTGTATACCAGTTACAACATGTTCCCAGTATTTGGCCATGTCCAGTGTGCTAAGATCCCTGTTAGTTCTCTCTTCTTCACTGTCACCAGATCCTCCTAGCAGTCTACTCTTTGGAGTCTAAAAGGCCTGTTGCATTCCCATCCATTCTCAGCACCACTTTGCACCCCCTTCCCTTCACTTCTTTTTGGATTGCTACAGTGCTAATACACTAGAGATTGTAAGAGACGACAAGCATCTCCTCCCTGAAATTATATTATATTGACCACTCATCCTTTCCTACTTCTTAATATAGTAAAATTCTAATACATGAAGACAATGATATTCTTAAACTATTCTGACACACGGATTAGAAGAGCTTTATAGAAAAATGACTTACGCTTAGTGTGCAAAATGTTGGAGAGATCAGCACTGACATTGTCAAATGTGAGCACAGCAAAACAGACCTTTCTTTCTTGTCACCCAACACATCAAGATGAGTTTTGCCTATCTTGAATAGCCAAAACTGCCCCCATGCAAGCACACTGTCATTTCTACACATTTTGTGCACATCAGGTTGACTAAGCTGGGTGAGTAGGTACACTCCAGATTTGGACACTTAACCTTGAAAATGCTGAAAATATTTAAATAAAACATACTTTTTTCCCCCATCTGCTCCTTCTCATCACATCAGAAAATTATTTGCCTAGAGACCGTGTGTCTATGCCCACTATTAATAGCTGATGCATTCTGAAAAGAAGATGCAGATTTTTCAAGTGGAAAATGAATCCAAATACTTCCAAATTTTAGTTTTCCAGAGAGATCAAATGACACTGCATGTGATTTTGAAAATCTCCTTTAAAGGCTTCTCTTCCACAAGACACAGAATCTACTTGTAAGAGGAACAAACAGCTACGTAGCACTGAGGCAACAACAGTGAGGCTGCAGACCAGGACCAGGAGAATCCGGACTAAAGTAAGGTAGGTTAAGAGCTCTGCTTTGTCTACATATTTGCATCACTCAAACAAGTAGATACCACAGGTAATGTGCCCCTTCTTACCTGCAGTTAGGAACGACATCATCAAGATACCCCCACTTTATCAAGACAAACTGAATGACACAAAACTGTGACCAATTTTCTTCTGTGAATCACAGCACCGACTCAGGAGACTAAGTAAGGATTTGTGATCCCAACATCACCACTATTTCATTTTAAAATACTTTGAAAATGCTTACTGATTTTACATACCAAAGCAACGTGAACAGTGAATTCCACGCCAATGCCAACAGAAGCAATCAGGATAACCACAGGCACTGCGCTCAGCTTTATTCCAATTAGACCCATCATGCCAAACAGCTCCACAGTCATCAGAGCCAGCACCACCACCTACATGATTTCAAAGAGCTGTTAGTAACTTCTGACACTCCAAACAAATGAAGAGAAAGATATTTCAAATCAGCACGGTGACCATGAAACGTACTCCTCAAAGCCACCCTGCATTTCCTAAGACAAGGTGCTTTTCCTTGTTTCATTGTGCTCCAATGGGAATGACTTGATAATGAACCCGTTTAAATTATGCTCCTAAGAACCAGTTAGCAGACCAAGCATCAATTGTGCATTGGTTACAATTTATCCGTGACCTGAAAAATCAATTTATTCTTCCTTATCATGGATACTCCCCAAAACACACATTTTATCTCTTTCACCTGTTCTTCAGACAATCCTTCCAGAAAAAGTAACTTTGACCTACCTGTACTAAAATTATTTTTGTAGAACTGCACATACAAGTGAGAATGACTTTTGAGTAGGTTTAAAGACCAGAAGAAAGTGAATGCCATGATCAGCTGATGAGTCTCAGGTTACAGAGAGGCTCTGAGCTTTTAAGATACTTGAAGGGATTGACACGGACAAAGTGAACAGTTAAATCTAAGGGAAAGCTTTTATTTTTCTTTCATCTAGCTGCTAAAAAAATTGAGGAAAAGGGAGGGGAGGAAATCTGTAGAATCAACTTTAAAAGTTGCTAAAGCCAAGCAGGAAAAAAAGATAGACATAAAACCAATGGTGGACTCTGAACATAAACGCCTTTTCCAAGGGAAAAAAGTATGCACTACAATAAATGATTTTATAAGCTAATGAATCAAGAGTAATAACATAAATTGCTTGATTAAGTGCTATGAAAAATATTCTAGACTAAACATTTACCTTTTAACATACCTGTCGTATAAACGTACATTACAAAAACTAGTAACTGTTTTACACTTTTCTACTTCTGGCATTTTATAAAACATACGATAGTTTATGGAATTTAAACATAGGAACATCATCATTCAATTTAACTTGAATGTTTATTGAGAGGCTTATGGTGCCTTGCAGAAAGCATGGAGGAGTATTCTCTTCAGTTTATAATTTTATGTCTCTCTTCTCGAAAGCTCAGCTACACTCTTTCCAAACTGTGTCCTGTAGAACCTAACCATTTCAGTTTTTCCAGAAAGACTGCACTCAGAAATCAGTGGGAAAATTTACAGGTGACTTAGTCACAAGCAACTGCCTTGAAAAATAACTAGATTGGATAAAAGGGAGAAGGAAGAAATAATTAGAAATAACTTCAATATTTAATAAAGCTCTTAATTTTCCTCTGTGTCTTTATTTCTCCTGTTAGCATGCCTCTGAGCAGGGGCAAAAGTTTATGTACCTTTCTAAAAAACCTTTAAAGCTGCAAAAAAGGTGGCCAAAGGATTAAGGTTATTAAGGTTTGTACCTTTAGCATGAACCCTACCCCCTCAAGTTGAATAAATATATAATGAGTGATGCAATATACATACTCCACCAGAGGCCCAGACATAAACAAAACCTTCCCGACTACAGCAAGAGCTATGCTGAAAGGAATTTGACTTCAACAAAGACCCTTATAATAAACTTACAATGATTCCAGCCGTCCAGGGGTTTAGGAGGAAGAGGGCACACACCAGAAACGTGCAAGCCAAAACCACGCTAATGGATAAGAGTAGCCAGTGACGAAGCCCAATGTACTGCTCCCAAAAGAGAAATGGGTAACCGTTTGGGTAGCTGGCAATCCCCAGGTTGGTGTAGTTACTACAGATAGCTCTCACTTTCTCAATAGCCTCCACAAAGTCAGAAGTTTCACGCAATCCATTGAGGTAGAAAGGAAACTGAGCATATTCTATGGGTGCAGCTGCTGGAACTAGGAAAAGGACAGCAGTGTTAAAATAGGTGTTTGGCAAGAAGAAGATACACACAGAGCAGGATTAACAAACACTTTGTTCTCCACAATAAAATGCTTAAAGGGGTTGATTTTTAATTTTACTTCTTTGGAATAAGCAACATTTAAAAAACTCCCCAATAAAGTGAAAACTGAAGCAATAGAGAAGGTTACTATATTTTATCATGCAGTGCAATGGGATGAAGAGAGTCTACATCAAGTCCCCAGCAATTCTGTATAACTTAACAGATATATTTCAATATATGTATTTCATCCTCATCAGCGCTATAGTGGTTTTTAATGAATACCTGGCCAAAAATCGCTAACTGCAATAAAAAGTAGAAGATCGCATAATCTTAAACATTTTATTCAAATATTCTTGAATTCATGCAAGTGTAGTTCCTTTGAAATCAAAGGTCATTTCACTAAGATTAAGGCTCACTGACACAAAATCAGAGAAAAATGATGCTTGACTGGGCTGGCTGGTTTTAAAGAATTCCATTGTATATTTTCAAAGTCAGATTCAGAAATCCATGTTGTATTACTGATGCAAATGACTGGAGGAAAAAAACCAAACTAATGTAAAAGTAATGGTTTACTGAGGAAAGACGTAATTTTTTATCCTCTAATAATTTTACAAACCAACACTCTCCATGCTTCTTTTTGAGCCTAATGCTAAGTCTACTATACGACGGGGCGGCGGGGAGCTTCCACAACAAGCATTTTGTTACTGCCGTTGTGTGTTCCAGACCCTGCAGGGTCATTCAGTTGACTTGCTAAACATGATTTGTCCTATTATAATCTCTACTATAAATTTTCATTAAGACAAGACTTGGCTGACTGCCACAAAGCTCTAGGGTTCGGATACACTGAAGCATGGTTAGCTGGTTACTCAATCACATTTCCAAGCATGCCAGTCCTCTCCCCTTCCCCGCTGGTGTCCAACTAGCAATCCTCCCAATAAACTAAAAGCTGAAGCAAAGCAATGAGAACTGGCATTGCTGCTCAGAAAACAGTGAATGGCACAGGATGGGAATACACCTCGATCTAAATGAGTCTTGTACTGTATCAGTGTTGGTAGCTTAACATATGAGCTAACTTGATAAAAATTCCTGAGGTATTAAGAATTGAGGATAAACATGACAATGTCAGTGATGAAATTTAAGAATGACACGGGTAGGAATTTCATGCAACCTCCAGGTTTCTCTTACAGACAGAACTATGAGGTGACACTAAAAAGTGATGCTTACTCTAAGTTTTTAGATCTTTAAACTGGTGTAAAACTCATTTTTCAACATGATAAAATCCTGCAGCGGTACCACATTTGCAACGGTGCATGGGTCTCCTAAGACTAGAGCGTAACACAATATATTGTCCTGTTTACGCTTCTGAGCCCTGTGCAGCATCAGCCAACTACAGAGTTACTGGTTCTTGAAGGAAGGAGTAGGGACACTTATATAAACTGTAAGACATTAAGATGAAATGCTACTTACTTCTCAGCCTTGTTTCTGGCATATAGTCTGCTTTGTCATGAACCCACTCTGGGCGGTGAGGCCGGATGTTGGCTTGTGAGGCAGCATAGGCCACAGGGTCATTGCTAACCCAGGCTGTCAGGTAGATGTAGAAAGCATTTGGGTTAATGATTCCATCCGCATCCACCAGACGTTGTTTAGTCAACTGCAAAATGGAAAAAATCAGAAGCCTTTCAGAACAGGTTTTGCTTTCAGGGCTCTTGCCATAAAACTTTCAACAAATGGCCTGGAGACGCAACATACACATAGGAGGGAACAAGCAAGAGTATGAATCTTCACTTAAAGTGAAGATTCAGTAACATATCAGTAAACTATTCTTTGACAACAACAACAACAAAAATCTAAAAATCTACAGTGACAGTAGAAAGTGGTTATTTATAAATTAGTACTCGTATAATATTTACAATAACCACTGAATCAGCAGACAGCTCCAGAATAGACCGAACCAATTAAATCCAAACTCTGAAAGCCTGCAGCCAAGAGTGAAAAACAACCACGTTGGAGAAACATACTTAAAGAAAGGGAAAGAAAACCTGGCAAGAGTCCCTATACACGTCTGTGTGCAGTTAACCTCTGTTGTTAACACTGAAGGAAATGCCACCCAGTAAATGGAGGAGAGCTATAAAAATAAAACAACATCTGTATAAATTTTGGTAACACTTGCCTCCTATGACCTATGTATTCAGAAAATGCCCAGCATCAAGAAAGCAGACGAGTGCCTTGTGTTATTTGGGTCACTGTGGGCAAATGCATCTGTGGGGTAAACAGCAGTGGTACACTTCTAGGGTTCTGTAGCCAAATCCTGCACAGCTAGAGCTCTGACAGAGGACTCTGTGGGTGAAAAGTATTACTGGGGTTTTTTGTTTTGTTTATTTAAAATTCTGGCTCGGCTCCAGTTTCAGGTCTTTTTAATGAAATGAAAAACAACAGTGACAGCAGTTTAAAAAAAAAGCTGGATTCCAAGGATCTGGATTCAATTAGTCCACAGGATATGCAACAACTGTATGTCTTCAAGCTGTCTCTGGAACTGCACAGTACAGCGCTCAGCCCCTGTGGGTGCACTGCACTTTTCTCCCTCCCAGGCACAGGAAATTATATCAGCAGCTGCAGTCCAATCGCATTTGTTCCACAGAGTACCTGGTACACTCTGCTAAACAAAATCTCACTGAAGGTTTTCTCTTCAACTCCCTTTCTTTGCTTAATTCATAGCTGAAGCTTCATTCAGACCTGACAGCATGCTGCATGTTGCTATACAGCAGTGTGTTTTACACACCATAGTAACTTTGAACAATGTACTCTGTAAATCTGTCACCTTTAATGCCAGGAAAAAAGAAAGACAATAAGCAGATCTGCCAAGAAGCTCATTAGAAAGACTATTTTTCTGCCTGAAAGCACAGCGAGTCAATGATGACTCTGGTAGAGGGGAAGTTAGGTTATTGCAGAATTTTGTCTTAGAGGTTTAAAACTTAATTTTAGTGCAAGGAGTCAAAGCTAATGTGTTTCCACCTACCAACGGCTACAGCAAATGCAGTCATATGCTGTGATAACCTTGCAAAAGAACCTCAGACATTTTATTTCGGCAGCTCAAACAACTGCCATTCTTAGTTCCACAACAGTATAGCTGTACTTAGTGATGATGGTACAAGAATATGATGCAGCATTAACGACTGCAGTCCCCTTCCACTGTCATCCATAGACATTTTTTTTGAATGCTGTGTTTTGCATAGATCGGTAGGAACTAACCAAGTAATTGCAAATACCAGATACAAAGCCACAGCAGAAAGCTGAGCAAAGGTCAAGCCTCTAAGGCAATCTGATTCAAATCAGAAACAATGCCACTGAGGGCTAACAAGGCTAACGTTGCCTCTGCCTGGCATAGGACCAGCTTCCACCTACCCATGGATGCAGCAAAGCATTTTTCACAACAGTTTCACTGGGAACCAAGTGTGTCTGACACAGGAGCAGCACCAAACACATGCCAACCAGCAACAATCAAGGGCAGGCATTTCTGGGGTTGATTTTGAATACACTGCAACCCAGGCCAGACTGCAGCTAACGAGCACCTTCAGCAAAGTCAGTAGGGCCATGCAGTAAGGTGTAACTCAGGTATTCAATTCATCAAGATGAAAAAAGACTACGACATGCTCTTTGCATGTCCCTCTACCTCTGATCACTTGTGTATTCCTGTATAAACCAGTATGGACTCTGATACTGTACCTGGCTGATGTCAATGGGCTTTGCTCGGTTCCCTGTTTGTACCAAGAGTTTGTAAGCCAAAACAGCATCATCTGATCCATTTTTGTAATTGTTGTAAGTGATCTTCCCAGTTTCCCAGTCGCTGTCAAATGCATCCTGAAGTCCTGAAGAGATAAGGGAGGCAAGGGGAAGACAGAACAAACAGGTAAGCAAGCAATCACTTAGGAATAAATTTCAATAGGAAGAAAGAAGAATGAATCTTTTTCATAGGTGAATCAGGAAGAAAATTATCCACCTGTTGCCTCCTAAATTTGGGGTTCGTCATTCACTGGCAGAGTGTGGGAAGGTAAAAGAACCAGTTGCATCTCCAGTACTTTACCCGAAGAAAGGCAGGGTAAGGAGGAAAATGCAAGGGAGAAGCCTCAAGAGTCTTCCCATGTTGTGCAGACCAGCAAACCTGAGCTAGCAAGCTGCAGATGCAATATGCACTGGTGTCAACAAGTTTTCCCTCAAGGCGAAGAGGAGGTCTTGGGTGGGATGAGGACCCTCTGGTCCTGCATCCCTCTCAGAGCCTTTGAGAGCAGCCTAGCACTCCCCTTGGAGAAGAGGAAGAGTTAAGATTGTCTAGAATAAAAAGTTGTTTTCCTTTGAGCCACAATTCCAGAATCATCACACTCAAAACTCAGTAAGTGCATTTGCTTTTATCACCTCTTTCATACATACCCTCCTCAAAACAAAAGCGAAGTCTTGCCCTGTCCTGGATGATGCCAGAACACAAAAACCCTGATCCAACTCTCCTGAGGAGTTAAAACAAGTGGAGGCATTTAATCTGCTATCTAGAAGGGAAACACTCTTCATACTCCCCTCTGCCTCACCAAAACCTTGGCCAAGTGCACTGAGGCACAGAGGAGGACACACACCACTCTCATTAACTGTTTTGGGCTACTGCAGAGCACTGAGGCAATAGCTTCTATGATATAACCAGAAATTTCACTACAAGGGGAAAAAAAACACACTCAAACTTTCAACTTCAAACAGCAACTCAGCTGCTCCTCAGGCACAGCGTGAGTGAACACGATTTTGTCAATTTGTTCCATCTGTTCAACTTGTGCAGCTAATACAAGTCGTGGGATCTGCTGCCAGCACATGTAAAGATCACAGCCAACACCTATTCACTCTCAACTGTTATTTTCCTCTTTGCCACCCTTCAAGGGGGAGGGAATACCTCACAGCACAAATTTGGATCAGATTTAGTACAGGAAGCAACAGCCCAGTACAAGGAGGCTCTGTGCAAGCAGATGACAAACCGCATGTCCAGGGAAGGGAAGGAAAAGGCTAGGGGAGTGTTGGTGGAGGAAATCACTGACCCACCTCGCAGCTGTGCTGAGGAGCAGTAATGAAAACCGTCATTAGCGATCAGATAGGTTAGCTACAGCTGTACAGAGATAAGAGAGCTGGAAGAGAAAACACTACTGGCTGACACCACCTCTGGGCCGCAGTACTGGCTCCCGTTTACAAACTCATCCCCCTTCCCTTAGAAAACCGCCTCCCCTGTTGTCCTGCCAAACTGTATCCACTCGTGAGGCCAACGGGCTGAGAACCGGGCGATGAAAGAAGCCTGCCAGACCGCCACGTGCAGCCCTTTGGCACCTGCCCAGGTTTTCTGGCATCACCAAAACGTTGTTTGCTGGTGCTCTCAGAGAGGGGAAAACGTTGCTTAGGACGTGGAAAAACACCAATCCACCTCCCCCGTGCGAAGTTCAGCTCCATGCCAGTCTCTCAGGAAGTGGCCAGGGGACAGCATTTGAGCTATCACAGCAGTCATGTGAAAGACAACTTTGGGAGGTTAAGAGCAGGCTGTTGAAAATTCATCTGGGAAAGGAGACCACCAAAGAACAGCTTAACTTAGAGTAAAAACGTCACCCTTCAGCGGGGGGGCACACTAATTGCTACGATAGACAGCATGTGGGGGCAGAGCTTCCAGACTGACATCCAACCCCTGTCAGCGCGCCCCAGACACATGGTAACAAATATATCCATTGCCATGTGACATTGCCAATTTGTGGTTGCAAGGTACATCAAAAAAGGGCACATACATTTAACATTACTGCACTGGGTGAAAACTCAGCTCGCTCGCATCTGCCCCCGTCCTATTCTCACAAATTTGGTTGTCTCTGAAACCCTGCTGGAACTCTTAATGATCTGGGTGATTTTATTACTGACCTTGATGAAAGACTGCAGAAAGAATACTAAGAAACCACTACCAGTAGTGCTTAATTTCTAAACAATTTCAAAATTTCAATAATTAAAATTTCTGGTAACACTCTGAAATTAATAGCAGAGTTGCTACTTTCAAAGCAAACTTAATTCCATTATAAACTGCTCATACCAATGATTTCATAAGATATTTAATCTTTTATAAATGGAATTAATTCAATGTTTCGGGCAGAAATATAAAAGTAACTTGGTAAACCTCTTTCTGCAGAAAAGTGATAAAAATTAAGAGAATTTTAAAAATCTTATATATAGGATTTTTTCATATCAGCAGTCACATTTGCTTAATGATTCAGAAGAAAGTGAAATATTCCAAAATTATGTGGGATGCCAGAATGGGGGCGAGGAGGAATTCCTGTTGACTCATGTGAACAGCTGGCACCATGAGACACCAGATAAGATTACCCTTTGCAAAAACAAGTCTAATTACAAGCGGTCAGGGAATTCAACCTACCTCATTTACATTCAGTCACTTACAAAAATAATGTTAACATTTCCAGTTTAAGTGAATGATTAGCATTAACTCTTTTTCTGTTATATTTTCATTAACAGAAAATATGCTGATATGATACCAGAAAACAAAATACAAGGGAACCTCTGTGAGAAGTGCGTTGTGCTGAAGGCGCTCTGCTGCCAATGAATAAGAAACGTACAGCTAAGACCAAGGATGCGCTCTTGTTAAAAACCACTTTTGTTCATATACTGTTGCTTCCCTCATTCCACCAGATAAATGTGTGTGTGTGTGTGTGTGGTACGGCCATCTTGAGCCATGAACTTTTAGCACTGATTTCCCAGTCAAGTTGGCAGGAATTGGCCACAAAGTTCAAAGGTGTCCCTACTTTGATTATGCTGCTCCTCTAGCATGTAAAAATGCACCAGTAGAACTGCTGTCAGCTCACAGAGAATCCTTTCTGAATCCAGCCTAAAATTGTGCCTTGTTTGTAAGTTCTGTTTTCACCTTCCTTCCCCATTATTCCCTCAACATTAGCCCCAGCTCGTAAAGATCAGGTATTAATCTATTAGTGTCTGCATCTTGAGGTAATTCCCTAACTACAATAAGCGTGGCAGCTTTTAGTGCAACAGTTTAGTTCTCTCATTCATAGAATCATTTAGGTTGCAAAAGACCTTTAAGATTATTAAGCCCAACCGTTAACCATGCACTGCCAAGTCCATCACTAAACCATGTCCCTAAGCACCACATCTACACATCTTTTAAATATATCCAGGGATGGTGACTTAATGGCTTCCCTGGGCAGCCTGTTCCAGTGCTTAGTAACACTTTGGGTGAAGAATTTTTTCCTAATATCCAATCTAAACCTCCTCTGGCACAACTTGAGGCCGTTTCCTCTCATCCTATCACTTGTTACTTGGGAGAAGAGATCAATAGGGACCTCACTACAACTTCCTTTCAGGGAGCTGTAGAGAGCAGTAAGGTCTCCCCTCAGCCTCCTCTTCTCCAGACTAAACAATCCCAGTTCCCTCAGCCGCTCCTCATAAGACTTATGCTCAAGACCCTTCAACAGCTTCATTGCCCTTTTCTGGACATGCTCCAGCACCTCAATGTCCTTCTTGTAGTGAGGGGCCCAAAACTGAACACAGCACTCGAGGTGAAGCCTCATCAGAGCCGAGGTACAGGGGGACAATCACTTCTCTAGTCCTGCTGGCCACACTATTCCTGATACAAGACAGCTAGGATGCTATCGGCCTTCTTGGCCACACTGCTGGCTCATATTCAGCTGGCTGTTGACAAATACCACCAGTGTATTCTGCTCTGCAGCTTTCCAGCCACCCTTCCCCAAGACTGTAGCATTGCCTGGAGTGGTGTGACCCAAGTGCAGGACCTGGCACTTGGCCTTGTTGAACCTCACACAGCTGGTCTTGACCCACAGATCCAGCCTGTCCAGATCCCTCTGCAGAGCCTTCCCATGCTCAAGCAGATCATCACTCCCACAAAACTTGAAATCATCTGAAAACTTACTGAGGATGCACTCAATCCCCTCATCCAGATACTAAAGAGAACTGGCCCCAGTACTGAGCCCTGGGGAATACCACTTGTGACCAGCTGCCAACTGGGTTTAACTCCGTTCACCACAACTCAGCCAAGCAGCTGATTTTTTACCGCACCAAAGCATACGCCTGTCCAAGTCATTACAACAATGCCCTGCACCATTTTAAAACGTAACTTCTTTCTATTGACACGTCTCAATATTCTTGTTTACAGCTTTGTCAATGCAGTATCACACTGTGAAGACAACCCTGTGTCTTTACAAAGCAGCTGGTTGGTATTACTTGTGTCCCTCTTGGGGAGGGTGGAGAGGAAGGGTAAGGACACAGTCCTAAATACTAATTAGTGATCACAATGATTAATTCTAAAGCTGTGGGAGATCAATGGGCCAAGCAATGTGCCTCCCATCATAGGGATGGCACGTCTGCTTGAACCACTGCAAATCACTGCTTCCTGGGAGTGTCCCTGACCGTTCCAGGATAACATTTTAGCTCCATGCACCCCATCAGCATACACAGGGTACAAGGAATACTGCTTCTCTAGTCGAAGAAAAGCAGACAACACGGAAGAAAGACAGGCAGGCTAACGTGGGCTGAAAGAAGAAATGTAACTATGGGCAGTAAGAAGAGAATAGGAACACCCCTAAGAGAAGAGGAGATCTGGAAAGGTGATACATGAGCATGGACATACAGCACCAAGGAGATGCGCAGGCCCTTGCCACTGGGCCAGGGCCACACAGACAGTCCTTAGAACAAGGAGGTGATTACAAAGAGGACAGGGAAGCATCCAAAGTGGAAGAGGTTTGGGAAAGTATGTGGTGAGCCCAAGAGAAGGGTAATGGGAATGCAAGCACCCCTGAGAGCAACACCAAGTGGGCAACACTCCAGTTTTCATTCCAAGAAGATCCAAGGGCACCTCTTCCCGACTATCACTGGCAGAGTGTGGTGATGCTCACCACTAACAAGTGAAGATCCTGAATATGATCTCGGATTTCTGCCTTCCTCACAGGTTTGGGTGCGGGACGGGGGAAGGTGGAAAGGGGGACAACAGACACATTTTTTCCTACATTTTTTAGAACAACAACAAATAACACCCACAAGGGAAATAAAATAAACAGCAGATGTACAAGAGAATTTGGAAAAGCATGGAGAAGGATGCTTGCTGCTTAGAAATCTAAAAAAGTATAGCAACATGAAGCAACAAACATTCAAGCTATGCTGAATTTTCTTCCTGCCAGTAATACCTTCCCTTACAGCTCAATATGCTTACGTGAGCAAAAAATTTTAAGTAAAACATCCAGTAATGAATGAATCCAATATATTTAAAAACCATTTTAAAAAAAGCTAATAGCTGAAATACTGCTTTGTGTGATTTATCAGTGCATTAAACACACAGGAAATGTCATAATTTGTTTAGATGCGTCACTTAGATGCATCCACTTTCCTAATACTGCCTGACACATTTTCAGAAGGAATAAAATACCCCAAATACTGGCAGTTACCTACATGTTCTATAGGAATCACTGGCTGCACTTGTCTGTGAACAGTTAAGGTTAAAATTTACAATCTCACTAGGTCAGCACAATTTATTTTTCTGTTGGCAAAAGCTTCCTGCAGATTCTCCCAATAGATACTCCTGGAGAGAATGTGTTTGCCCACAACAGAGAGCTGTTAACTTTGCTGAGATGTAACAGTACTATTTATTCGAAATATGAAACAGTTATTTATCTTAACGTGTAATTATATTATCTTTAATAAGCTGACTTCAATATAATTATCATCATAGTACCTCCAAGGCCATGCCTTCTCTTGTCTTCCCTTGCCCTATTCTGATCCAGCACAGAAAAAGCAGCACCACAGAAACAGTGAGGATACTTGACTGGCAATCTAGAATGTATAATAAGTTCCCAATCCCATAAAACACATAAGTCACATTGAATTTTCTTCATGCCAGCAGTCCTAGCTGAAGCCAACAGAATCACTCATGTGCTTAAAGTTAAGCCTGTACCAAAATACATTGCCGGATGGGGACTTTACCTTTACTGTTCTCAAAACACTCAGCAAACATTTATTTTCCCAAGACAGTGGGCTATATTTGGCCATTAATTAGAAAGCCGAACTCCTCATTAGCTACTTAGAAATTAATGGCATGAGATAGCCTCTCATGGATATACTCTCTTAAAGCTTCAAAACTGTCTTACCGGGGAGTAAACTTAGGCACGACGTGACCTGCTGGACAATCAGCAAGCCAATGTGTGAGTTCAGATCGGCACCTAGGTGTTCTCCTTCCTGCATGAACAAGTCATTACTACTGTAGAATTAAGAAAAGTTCATGCAATTCTCTCTTACCTTGCAGCCAGTCTCGAAAGTAGTGCAACCACATTTTGGGAAGCTTCCTATCCTCTTCCAACAAAACATATGTCACATTGCTGAAACTTCTGTGAAGTTCATAAAGTAAGTGCTGGACATTTGGATAGTCTGCTTTCTGTGTCACAATATACATGTTGTAGAATGAGAAGTACTTGAACTGTGCGGCAATGAACTCATATTCCCGTGTCTCCCGTGGC
This sequence comes from Psophia crepitans, assembly GCA_013399095.1. Lineage (NCBI taxonomy): Eukaryota > Metazoa > Chordata > Aves > Gruiformes > Psophiidae > Psophia > Psophia crepitans. The sequence goes on along the minus strand of VWZZ01014460.1, from coordinate 395,688 downwards.
ACAATGTCTGTGAGATCTAGTCCGTCTCTCACCCGGGTAGTTCCATAAAGGCTAAGCCCAAGTAAACCCAGAAACAGAAAAATAACCACAATCTGCAAAAGAAAATGGAAATGCATTTGTGTTTAGGTTTCTAAAGAAACTAACAATACAAAATCAAGTTAAAAATTATCACCCATCAGTCTACTTCAAAGCTTTTATTTCTTCACACACACACACTAAAAGGCTAAGCTAGTTTATGCTTTATTGAAGGGGCTCTGCATCATGGATGAGAAATTTACATTGTAATAAAGTTCAAAAGTAGCTCTAGTTTCACTGTTCACAAGGTTATGTTACTGAAAGTCATCAAAACGCTTACTTGTACCTTGTATTTGAAAAGTCTCTGTAAGACTCACAAGATAAAACTTTTAAAGTATTAAATTAGCTGTAAAATTATTAAGAACTGATTTTCCAAAAGAACTGTACTTATTCCTTATATTTATTACCCCTGCCAAGATAATTTTGTTACTAGGCAAGGCAAAAGCCTGATTTTTAAACACAGGTACACAGATCTCTGATTACCTTAGCTTTTGGTTTTAGGAGGAATGGAGCATAATGCTTTTCTGCAAAAGATGAGAGTGTCCACTTTGTACAGGGTGGTTCAAGGCAATGCATACTGGAGTCTGAGAATTGGGAAAGTAAATCCCTCGTCGAGCTTGTGCTTTCTGGGCTATGGCAGCTAAGATTATCTTGTGTCACCGTCACTGGCTGCACAGATATTTCTGAGCGAGGCTCTGCGGTGGTGTAGTACACCTGCGTATGAGGATCGTATTCTGTGCGCAACTGCACTGTAGACTGCATTGTAATCTGAGTTTCATGTGCAAAACTGTGACTGCTGTAGGGTGGTGGAGGACTGTAGCAAGTATTGTCGTTTTCTGCATACGCTTGAGGCTCAATCTGAATCACTCTAGTGACACATGGACTGTAAGAGAAGAGGAAAACATCTGTTCACATTTAGATAGATCTTTATTTTAATCAGACTAGATAGGATAACCTGCTTCCACCTGCTTCTACTACTATTAGATGGTTTGTATTAATTACATGTAATGTTTTTACATTAATTTTATTCTGTACCTTTAGGAAACATTTCCCAGGCATGGTTCAAAGGTGTAGACCTCTGATAATATGCACACATTTCTTGTGCTCAGGAAAGAAGGAACCAGCATCTGTCTGAAGATGTTGACATCTACCCACATCGCTTCATTAATTACACATGCTAATCAGGTCAATAACCAGGTAGTTGCACACAGTCTGAATACCCAGTATGTGTGTGAGTTTGTATCTATGTGCCCATGCTGAGAATTAAGCTATTTAGATCAAAATGTAAACACATGACATACTGAGTTCTTCTGTTTAGAACTATTAAAGTAACTGTTAAATAATATTTGGGCCTTCTGGATAAGATCTCAGACTTTTGGAAGGCAAGTTGAAACCACTTGCCATACACTGACTGAATGTTTTAAAAATTAAGTAAACATACGCAAGGATTAAATCACAGGAAGGATAGGTAACATGAAGAGACAAAATTATAGAAGTAATTGAAGCATTCCCTTTATTTCAGTCTATGCAAGACCCTAACAGATACCTAGTTTATTAAAAAAAATAAATACATTATCGAGGCAAACCTCCTCCTGTAAATTAAAACTGACAAACTGATTATAAAACAGTATCAGAGATTTTTCACCAAGTGGATAAATCCAACAAAAACAAGAGAAGTTCAGAATGTTGCCTACCTAAACAAAGCAAACTCTCACTAACTGCATTTCTTCATATGTAAATGGACCTCAATTCTGACATACATTTGGTGCAACTTTAGGTGAGGGAATAAATGGAAGGTCTGATTGCCCTGTTTCTGAGAACGAAGGATCCAAAATTCAAGGACATTAAGCCACCCACTGAATCCATGACTGAATCAGAAATAGAAAGTAGGAGTCTTGGCTTGGAATCAACTTCCTGTTCTAACCACTCCCTCAAAAACAAATTTAGGAAAGCCCTTTCTCTCTTCGATATTAAAATTAGTGTCAGCTCCTAGGAGGGTGTAAAAGGCTAAGACGATGCAAGGTGGATTCTCCACATCCTGGTTATGACAGTAACGAGTACATGTGTAGAAATGCAGCTGATCCTCTTCACCGCAAGCAAAAGCAAAAAACTAATGTAGAAAACAAGCATTATCATTCTAAATTAGTATTGCAGCCATAACAGAAACTTTAACAAGCATTATCCTGTAATGGTACTGATCATCCTGCATTTCTCACAATACCACGAAGAACTTGGCTAAGGGGAAGTCATTTTACAGTTCACACATTATGTTTACGTATTTAAGTTTAAAGGCATAAAAAGCATAAAAATTAGCACACAGTGATTAAGTAAGACTTCTCAGTACCCTGAGTTATGTACAGGCTTCCAAGATTACCCAATATGAGCACCGGACACCTTGCAGTACCTCATACCATTCTGAAAATACTTGAAGATATTCCTGAGAACTCCGCTCCCAACAAGGAATGGTAGCATTGATTGGTGACCACAAAAGGATGCACCTCATCCATCAATCTTTTACACATTCTCACCTTGTAAAACAGCAGAATATATCCAGTCTCCTGTCCTCCCGACGATAAAGGTCCATGCTCAGGATAGCAGGAAAAATCAGCAGAACCATAGCAAAATTGAATACCACCACAACTGCTGCCTGGAGATCAATCAAAGGAGAAGTGATGTTGTTACTAAGCTTCATGTAGGGCACCAGCTTTACAAAGCATAAAACCTCCTTTCAATTCTCATCCGTTCACCATTTATCATGTCAGCCCGTCAGATGCTTTCAAGTCTTTCCCTGAGAAAACTGGGAGATACCCATGTACATTCCCATTTCATTATGGTAGGCTTATTGTAGTTAATTAATTTCTTTTAACGATAAACTTCACATTACTTTAATGCATCTGTGCCTGGAGATGTGGTGATGATTTTTGAAGTAAAAAGAGTCAACAAATCATACTTTGGCAGGATATTCTGCCATATTTAGTCTCACAGTAAAAAAACATGGCAGCAAAAGCAAAGCTAGAACTAGAACTGAAGTTCTCACATTTAAGGTATCTGAATTTAAGCATCACAAAACATTAAGGCATGTTACTACATCAGAAATGAAATAAAGATTTAAGTGAATTTTAATGAAACTGTTCTATTCAGTAAAATATTATGTACTTAGAAGTCTAACCAAAAAGAGCAACATTTTGGGTGTATCGGGGATTATTTTTAAAGGAGAATCAAAATTAATCCAACACCACATAGTAAATCTACTTATTCATATGCTTGTGTTTAACAGAACTTGATTAACGAGCCAGTCTACCAAAATGAGTCTTAAATTAGAACAAGAATAGACCTTAAATTGAAACAAGAATATTTGGTCTAATTTGTAAAGCGAAGATTAAGTAATGAAAAAAATCAACCTCCCCGCCCACCCGCTTTCAAACTGTACTTCAAACCCTTTCTGACACAGAGATTCCCAGCGAATCTCCAAAACATGTGGCGAAGCATCTATCTGCTATTATTAATAGCATTTCTTTGTAATTCGGAACTGTTAGGAGAATGAGTCATTACAAAGGGAAAGCCTGGGCACAGATGGGACTGAAAGAGAGTTTCAACAGTAGGAGAGACACTGGGAGAAAAATGTTTGAGCCTCAACAGGTTAAAAACACCACCTGTATTTTACCCATTAGATAAGCAGTAGGCATCTCAATAGTAGTCCAATTTCACATTAAGGAAATCATATAAACTATCAAGCTCCTCCATGTGTAACTTCTGAAGTAATGATTGCTTGGGTTGAAACACTCATGAAAAAAAAGAACAAAAGTTGGGCTACAAAAATGAAGTCGCTGACCTGATATAAATAGGCCCTCCTTTTTCCAAAACAAATGAATGGCTGCTTTTGATGTTGAAACATCAAGACTCAAACCTGGCAGCTCAAAAGATGTGCTATCTTTAAAATGAGTTAAAAATTCCTCACTTCCATGTCAAATAAATACTATAAATTGCCTAAATAATGCAGGTTTTACTTTTGTGTCTCTTTATTTGTGAAAACCAAAGTACTAATACACTAAATGATTTTTAGGGTTTTGAAGCTATCAAAATATAAAATGACGGCTAGGTAATTTTGCTACTTTTCTGAGAATTACGGAATCAACTAGTTACATAAATACTTTCTAGTTATTCCAATCATAACTATACATTGTATACCAAAGTGGGTTTTGTTGGTGTTTCTCTTTTGTTGTTTCCAGAATGCCTGAAGTAAGATTCTGATCCTGCGGGTTGTCTGTAGACGTAACTACCAAAACAGAATCTACCTGGTACTTAAAGACAAATTAGTATTTAGCCAGCATTGAGAGAAAAGATCCAATGACTATTTAATGATTTATAACTATCCACACTGAAAGGTATCTAAGGTCATAGCCAAGACTTTAAAATAAGTTATTTCCTTTTGCTCCTCTCTACAATTAATTGTATCTGTCAGAAAAACAAACGGCTGCTGTTACAAGCAAGGTGTTTGTTGGACCCAGTTCATCTAACTGCTTGCTTTATTGCTGCTAAACCAGAGAAGGTTGGATGACCCATATAACATGAATAATTAGTTGTGTCTAACCAAGATCTTCTATCAAGGATCAGCTAAGATTTATTGATATTTGGAAAAAACAGCTGAGGCTGGGCTCAATAATTCTTCCTCCTCTCAGCATGACTGAAAAACTAACAGAAGTCCTCTGTTCCTGCTCCATAAACTCTAAATACTTCATGCCTTATCAGTTCCTTTTGTACACCCCAAAATCCTTGAATCTCAAATGCTGCTAACCCTGAAAACTAATACTTGAATGTATGGTAGAGATGCCATTACAATTAGTTATGTTCACTTTTGATTTTTTAAGCAGCATCAAAACTAATCCAACAACACATAGTAAATCTGCCTATTAACACAGCATCTCTTTTTAGAACAATCAGATTTTCCATTGTGCCATCCCCGTGTTGAGGTACTAACCCTGCAAGTAAAATGTTTTTACACAATCCTCTGTGTTCCGATTTGTACTTAAATAGATTCCTAGAGCTTAACACCACACTTTTAATGTATTACACACTGTCTGTCCCTCACCCACCTCCCCAGCTTTTCAAGGATGTACCAGCTCTCAGTTTTCACAATTAAATACAGAAAATATTGTTCTTTTATCAAATCTAATTTCTTGTCCCATTAAAAAAAAAAAAAGAACACCCTATGACTTCATAAGGAGAGAGAAGGAAAAAAAACTGTTGAGAAGTGACTTAATCTTTACTTGATGCATCAGCCACCGCCCCTCCTCCCAATACCATTTAGACATCTAGTAGCTGGGAATGGGAACATACGAGAAACGCCTTCATTGCAACAGCCACAATCTCTAACAATTACATTGATTTGAAAAGCACTGACAAAAGCCTGAGGTAGCACAGCTTTCAGAGTACAGCTTAGCAGCACCCAAGTTGAGAGTACACTTAAGATTTTTGGGGACAGGGCATCTTCTTTCACCCCTTCAGAGATGAATGGTCAAATGGAAAAGGGCCTCAGACCTTCTTGAGAAATCAACAAATGTAAGGTGAGTCCTAGAAGGGATAAAATAGGGCCTACTCAAGGGTATAAAATGAAGGCATTCAGTGAAATGAGATCAGAGAGTAGTAAAAAATTCCACTAATCAGAAAAAAATGTTGGTCACTTTCTCAGAAACGTGCTCCGCTTTTTGCATCTTTTCATAATGCACAGCCTAAAAATATTATTGCTACTGCAACTGTTTACGGAGGCAGAAGAATGGCAGTCTGTGCTGGAGGCAGCAAGGGAGACGCGAGCCAGGCTGGTAGGCTGGGGCCCCACTGAAGGTATGTGCTGCTATGTGCCATTCCTGGCAGCCCACCCAAGGAGAACGGGTGTGCTGTATAGCCAGAGGTGATGAACAGACGAGGAGGTCTGTCAGGGAAACTTCCACCCTACTGCTGCCTATCTGCAACTCCCTCCTGACAGCATACACACTTGGGTGCCCCCCTTGCCCCCCACCCTCCCCCTTCCCATAGGCTTGAATTTTGCTTGTTAAATTCTCCTGTCAGGAGCAGGGAAAGGTAACTGATGTGGGTAAAAGGAGGGGGACAAACCACTCCAGCAGAGTAAGATAACTGAATGAGCTTAAAAACTTAGGTTCTTCCTCTCCATAAACCCACCAACACCACTCAATAATGCACTTTTCTATTTAGGAAAAAAAGTTGTTATTCTTACAGTGAGGGGAAAAAGTTACTTCAAAGACTTAATGGGAAAACTTCCACCTCTGCTCATTAGTGAATCCACACCACTCCTCTGATGTTAGGAGAGGAAGTTTCTGGTGTAAGCAAGAAGAGTTTTTGCAAAGCTGTACCTTCTCTTTCCTGGACAGAATTTATCCCATAATGGTGTCCAAACAGTCTGTCTGAGGATAGAATTCAGCCCCAGTGATGACACTCTGCCTTGCCTTCCTTCATTTATGCTCAAAACAAAGGGCTATGTTTAAGACATTCCTACTGCAAACTTTAAAAACTTTCAGTGGATTTCTCTGATAACCTCCTCTGCCACAATTTTAAGAAATGCAACACATCCGAAAACCCAGGACCTATTTATTCAAAGTCCTGAGCTCTCTTATAGGTGATTCTTGTCACTGAGTATCTGGGACATGTTCAGCATCTCAAAGTCCTAAAACTGCTTAAATATGATGCTAATATGGCGCTAATAAGATCAACAAATGAAAAAGCACTAAAACAGTGAAAAAGCTAAAACAGTCCCTATCTGCATAATGGAATTAATTTTAAAAATCCTGCTTTCAAAAGGACTGGTTTCCATTTTTTTTCAACTCAGCAAGAGCTAACCCTAGCAAACTACTACTGGTCCTCAAAAGTTACGGAAACTTTGAAAGTTACCTTGCAATGTCTTAAGAAAAGTGAACAAAGAGCAAAACAAGGTGAAGAGCAACCTTTTTTTTTGAGCCTGTCTGTTAAAAATTCACCATGTAGATGAGAAGAAGGCAGCATGTGCAACAAGCAAATGCAGTATTTCATTGCTTTCTAAGTCTTCCTAGGAAGCTATCAAAAGACTTCATGTTTAAACAAGCCTGAGTAAGAGGGAAAGGGAGGAAGACAACTGTAAATAAAGAAATTCATATATAAATAGAGACCACCCACCAAAATCTGCCACGGTTATCTGACTTTCAATGCTATGATTAATTTATCACTGATTTTAATTTTACCTTGTGATAACTAGGCAATGTTCCTTTCTAAAAAAGAAAGGATGTTATTTTAATGGTTCCTAACTTACGTAAGTATCAGTTACACATATTGTGCTAGCTTCAGTAAACCGTCATTACAGGTCTCCCACTGCCCCTCTTTAGCATGTTTTTCCATCTCTTATATACATTTAAGGGGTTACTATGTACAAGCAAAGACAAATTAGAGATGCATGTGAGAAAAGATTGAGCAACTCAGACATTAAATTCTGGACACCCAAACATTCCTACACGTAGATTCCATATTAATCACTGCCTTAAAAAGGACTTTGATCGTGATGTTTTTATTCTGAATAATATCAACATGTTCATACATGAATGTGTTGAAATCTCACTGGAAATTTTTTGTTTGTCATTTTGCTATGCAGGCTTCGTTTTTGGAACTTTCAGTGACTCAGTCTACAGCATGGCAGGAGGCAAAAGTCTTTATACCCAGATTACACTAACAATTACAGCCATTTTCTCCATATATGTTCCAAAAGCAACCTGTCATGTGCTGATGCAAAGAGTGAGAAGAGAGAAAGGCTGAGCAAAATTGGATCAGATAAGAAAGAATTAATTTTGGTGGCTCCCACTCAACAGCGTGGCAGTGCGATTAAGACAAATGGCCCATCTCTGTCAGTTTTTCTTATGAGATGCATTTAGGCTGAAGCAACTTCTGTAAAGCACCAGTGTACCGTGACAAAACAAGCATTCTTCTCTGATTCCTGGTGAAGATCTCCAGTATCCTGCTAGCTGCTAAAGGTACACGTTCAAAGTTTGGAATTGGGCCACAGGTTTAGGAGACATAACTAACTTCTTCCAGTTGAAGAAGAAAACAGATTTCACACATTGATGCTGGTCTTTGCCACAAAATAAAACAACTCACTGTCACATCACCTGTAAGAAGAGACATCTACATTTTGGCAAAGCACAGAGCTAAGTACTGCTAACCATTCAGGACTAAGGATCTAGTTTTAGTTGCCACAGGTATCTGCTGAACAATCCAGAAAACCAATGAGGCCTTTAATTTCTCTATTATTCACTACCTGTTGCCTATTGAGAAGGAAACAGTAAACGAGTTATTAACGCTTACTGGTGATGTAACTGCGATTGCAAATACTTTACCATTTTACACGTTAATGCAGGCATACTTAAATCTCTGAAAACAGCAATAATTGCCACGTATTAAGAAAAATTGCAGCCCCTGCTTCCTCTGGGTAGCCAACGGCTCAAAGAGAATCAAAAATGATTGGAGAACAAGGCTACAGCAGAAGAAAAATAACTACTGAAAACGTGCAGTTTGCCTGCTCCGCACCAAGGTCAGACAGTGCTATCAATTGCTTGTGTATTAAAGCAGTGTTAGGGGAGAAAGTCCCAAAGCTTTCTTCAAAGAGCCCTTGCTTTTAGAAGAAAGCTTTCTCCAGCGTCCTTAATATTTCATACTCCTGAAGGCGTATTATCACAAACAAATACAAGAAGACAAAGAGAGAAAGGGAGAGCGAGCGATACATGGTTCAGCACATAAAATTCACATTTTCTCTCAAAGCAGTTGAAATGTAAAATTCTTCAAGTTTTTTCCAAGTTTGCTAAAATTACACTGGGAGCAAGGCAGTACAAATTGCTGCAGTTAATAATTTACATGGCAAATGCATATTCGCTGCTGTCATTGCACTTTAGTTACAGTTTTTAAGAGCAGCAAATTGGACAAACATGAATGAAAGGATTAAATTCCTAGTCAGGAATGTTACAGTACACAGTACAGTCTACTCCTCTTGACTTAAGAATGCAAATCTTTCTGGAGACTTGCTGCTGCTTAGTTGCATACATCTTGGTTTTTGCACTCAATCCAGCTGTGATGGGGCAGGGTGTTCTTTCACCTGCTAACAGGATGCGAGAGACTCCAGGCATGAGAAATGGGAGGAGCAGAATCAAGGGCAGACAGCAGTTGTTATTACCCAGATCTATGGTAAACAGCAATCACATACTGGTTCAGTGAACTGCAGCAGCACTGAACACAGACTTTCAACACTACCACTAAGAGGCATCATCATTGGCCTTCCATGATGGGACCATGCATAAGAGCTAACAAAATAGCATATAAACTTACTTGGAGTGAAAATGCTCGTAAAGCAGGAATAGGGATTAAGGCAGCCATAAAGAAAGCAGTAACATTGCTGATAGATGTAAGGGCTACACTTGCTCCTGTTCGCTTCAAACATTCACCTGTTCTGTCCTGCAAAACAAATGATGTATCTTAAAAGTCAAGTGAATAAGGTGATGTCCTGTAAATGAAGGGGTCATCCCACAAGTGAAAAATTATTACAATGAAATTCTGAATACAAGTATGCATTTGAGAGTATACGAGAATAAACAATATACTAAGTATACTGTTCAGGAGAAAAGCAGATGACACATGAAGCGCTCATGATTTTTGCAGGTAGCAAACATCAAAGCTGACTAGCTTCAGAACACAAAACTAAATGGGTAGTGACATTGTATCAAATACATCTGTGATTAAGCAGGATGTATTTTCTACCAGCGTAGTCACCTGGTGTCCTCATTTTTCAGACAAAATAAGCATGCATTAACAGCGTAGAGGCATAACATTGCTACACATCTTGAAGAAGTATGTAACAAACCAAAAGAAAACAACCCAAAACAAAGCGACCACAAACAAAAAACGCACAGAAAACAAGACAAACCCATGACCCTTTCCCAAAAAGCTACTCTGAAGCATAGGGAGACTGTAGTTAAGTGAGGTTCTAGTGCCTGCACACCAAGCCAGCTGGAAAGAGCACATGGAAGACATTGCTAGTACAAATCAGAATGCATAAATATACATTGCTTTTAAATGGTTTGTACATTGTATATGAAACTTTGGACTGAGGCTACAAAGGTCAGTAAAAGGGAAGGATCATAAAAGTGACGACATCTTGTATTTCATAACAGTAATATGTTATGCTTTGAAATGTCACGGTCAATTATAAACCTCAGAAAAGAAAAACAGAGAAAAATATACAAAATAACCCAAATTTAAGGCATAACAAATATATAAAGATAACCCTTGGTATAAATAGAAAGAAATGTTTGTTTTCTAAGCTATCCTCCTTCTCTTTTGTTTCACCTTAACATTTTTGTGGTCTTCCACTAAAAGCATGCTATCAATTAATTGTCAGACTCCTATTTGAGTTTGTTCCTAAATGTACATTGACTTTCACTGAAATTTTGGGCAGAATTTGAATTACATAAATTAGTCTTTATATAACAGCTATAAATTAAACTTAAAAGATAAAATAAACCTAGACTATTTAAAAAAAAAAAACCGAACGTGAACATTCCCAAACATTCTAGGATCATATACCTTGCCATAATTTCCTATTTTGACATAAATACAAATTTGCAGACCCTAGAAAAAGCTATTGAGAAAAAAAAAATTTTTTTTTTTTAATCACTACTAATTAATTCTGGATACAGTTATCTTTTCCTATACGAAACCTTTAGTTTTCTCTTCCCCCAAATCCCCATTTTGTCATTACCTCGAATGGAATTCTCTTATTCTGCCCTGTTTCGCTAAATGCATGTGCCAGAAGGAAAACATCATCTACACCAACTCCAAGAGCAAGAAAAGGCAAAACCTTGGGGGAGAAACAAAACAAACAAAACCCAAGAAGGCTGTTTTATGATCTGCCATGCCATTAAATGGCTAATTAAAGCAACTTTTACATTACAGTATACAAAAATCCAGGGGTAAAATTAAAATCAAAGGATGTAATACAGCTATTAACTTTTATTCTGGAATACTGCTGAGGAACGTGCAGTATACCATTCACAGGTAGAAAATCTCACCAAAAGTAGTTCAAATTTTGGGTAGACAAAGAATATCTGATAATAATTCAAGTTACATTAAAAGTATTTTCAGAATTTTAACATCCTTATATATTCAGATGTAAAGACAAAACTGCAGCTTTTTGTATACAACTGGATGCCTCCACTCATATTGGGACAGAGGAAAAAAAATAAAATAATCCAGAATCTAAAAATTATACAAACTACACGATAACTGCCTTTTTCTTTAATACCATTTGGCAGCGTGATCACTTCATTTCTCACAGCATAAGCTGTGAGATAGGAGAAAGACACAAGTAAAAATCTAGAGCCAAAATACTTTTGCAGCTTTTTCCTAGTCAAAGATTCAGTTGTGTTCATTTACTAACAGAGCACTTGTAATTTAACAGCAGACTTGTGTCTCCTAAATACCTGAGTTGTGGCAGCATTAAAGGAAATTCCAATCAATGAGCACAGGCCCAATCCTGCAGCCACCGAGAGTGCAACCAACAAGACTCCTGCCAGCCCCACGGCACCCTGAGACTTGGCACAGTCCCACCGCAGCATTGTTAAACAGGCGTAGGCAAGCTAAAGCAAGTTGGGGGGGGAGAAGAAGTTGGGGGAGAAAAAGGCAAAACATTAGAATGGATTTTTCTCTTAACAGTTTTTTCTCCCCACTCAAAATACACATCCTTACAAACATTTTTAAACAGAATAGACACAATCACAGATGTTACACACAGGTGACAAGCCCGAGGCAAAAAAACCCTCTAGTTTTCATTTTAAATAAGTCTAAAGTGTTCTGGACTACTGACTGGGAACAATAAAGCAGGTATTTAAACCCTGCTCTACTAGCACAGAAAATTTAAATTTATTTTTATTACCATTAGTAAGTAGCCGCTAGCTACTCTGATAACACTGACATCAGAAAACGACTTTAGGATGTCATCCAGGGTGGTCGTAGTAAAGGAAAGCACCTTCTGAGTAGAGTTTTGTGCAACACTTTGATGAACAACCTATGACGAGAAAAATAAAACTTGGTGTGACTAAAGAAAAAATTCATTACCATCTTCTACAGTACACATCTGAAATCTACTACTTTCGCCTTAATGTTCCTGCCAAAGCTCACAACCTACACAGAGATTATGCTGATGCTACACAAATGTGTTTGGTAATTATTTCAGGCAAGAATTTGCATTCTCCAGGAAAGGCTACTGCATTCCCAGCCCATTCCAGACATTTAACTTGAATCCTCTTCACATAGCTCCATCAGGGACTTTTGCCTTTAATCCAAGTCCAGTGATCTCTTTAGGGTGCTCCTCTTCCTCCCCTGCTTGGCCATTTGCAGAGGTCAGAAGCAGCACAGGAGAGGTCAGAGCTTGGGATGCAGAGGCCAGGCACTGTCACACAGCCTCCCCACCCAGGCTGCTGCTGGGAGAGCAGCCCATGGTTGCCTAATGTTTTCCAGACACCTTCAGAATAACCACGCCAACCAAAAGCTTTTAAATTCCAGCTAGCTCTTCAGGTCCTTCTCAGACCCAGCAAAGCAAAAATGTCCCAGACAACAAAGAGCAAAACCTTCATGGCTTCTCATCTGTGAATAACCATGCAGCTTCTTAATTAGAAAACAAACAAATTAAAAAAACTCCACACTACAACCAAACAGCTTAAAATGTGGGAGGCAATGACTCAGATCTGGTTTAAGCATCCTCCTTGAAGAAATACTATAAAAGCTGTGACAGAAGGCAGTGGATCTCAGCAGGACATCATAGTATGGTATCTACATTATTTTCAGTTTTACCTCAACATACATCCTCTGCCAGGCTTCCAGAATTGCTGCTGCCTTATCCTCGTTCCAGTTGATATGTGAAACATATTCATACCCCTTGAAGTGCTCATACATTTGCTTAGGAGTCATTAACTGAAACATGGTTTGCAAAGCCTGGGCACTGTGACATGGAGAGAACGGAGAGGAGGAAGAGGCATGAAATGAGCATTTCCAGAAAATTATTTTCATGGCATCAGGTCCCAAGTGAGACCCTAACAAGAGCTTGCACGAGTTCATGATTCTATAGGGCACATGTTCATATTAAAATTGAACAGAGTGTAATTATTCTACTGTGTATCTGGTGCAGGTGTACTGGTCTATGCAGTACTGAGGGCAAATCTGGTTTCACTGAAGTTAATGAGAGTTTTGACATTATTTTTAATAGGATCAGATTCAGGAGGAAAGAATCAGTTATAAATATCATGGATGATAGACAGATTACTGTGAGGATGCCACAGGAACAGTTATTTCCATGAGATCTTGTAAATGCTGTTGGCAAACAGTCATCTGAACACCTTGGTCTTTCTGATCCCTTGGAGAAAAATGCCAGATTAAGATCCTGATACCTTACAAGCTGTGAGAAGTATGAAAAGGCAGTAACTATCCATCCTGAATTTCCACAGTATGCACTGTATCCAACAATTTTAGAAGCTTAAGGAACTGCTTTATTTTTCACTAGAAGTACATTCTTTGGCTACCTGTTGAAAGACTTATCAATGTTTCGTGTGAATGTAAAAAAGGTCAAAATCCATATTAAAAGTTCTAGTAAACCTTCTTTGTATTAACTATGGAAGAATTATGTTTCATTTAGTTTAGTATTGCCTACATTTTTCAGAACAGTTCTATCTATTTCACAGGTTTTTTCCCCACTGAAGTCCAGTGTTCCACAATCTCTTCAAGAAGTCTGAAACAAAGGGGGTTTTTTTAATCACTCAAAACCAAATTCAAGATGTAGGGACATAAAGATAGACTTTTCGCTGTACTGATCCTGAACAAAAGGGTCAGTGGAGATTTTAGAATTCTGGGAGAAGTCAAATTAGTGAGCACATTATGCAAATTATTTTTTCCCCTTTTTTCTCTGATCATATTTCAAAACATGATCAAATGTGTTCAGTGCTTTAAACACTGTTCAATGCTTAATATGTACATTCTGAACAACACAGGTGACAGGAGAAGAGTTTCTGAGTGACGTACACTATCATTCTGAGGTTAGTGGCAGGAAGCAATGACGCCTCCTTAAATTTAAACTACTCTCTAATCACTCTTTAAAATTCTCTTCTCTTGAGGCAGGTCCTCAACGGGAATTCACAATACACATAAAGGGCAGCAGATTTTGCATGATCCTCTCCCTAACGAAGAAAAACTTTGAAATTTTCTTTAAACATTTGTTTACCTGACAAGTTTACCAGAACTGTTCTTGACTGTACCACCTATAATCAACTCCTCCTGCCAATGCATGTATTTTCTTGACAGTCCATAGCATCCACCGCTCAAAACAAGGGCTACATCAAGAGGCTAGAAAAAGTTACAAAAAAGCAATTAATCAGCTTCATAACTTCACATAAGCTCACTCAACACCCAGTGTACTACAATAATGGGTACTGAAGACAATCTAGGAGGTCTACAAAGAGAAATGTGTTCAACAAATCAAGTTGAACAGATCAGCTGGATACTTGGTGATCAGACGGCAATTTCTCCAAAGCCTGATGTGATTGATAAAGGAATATATAAAATTGGGGCCTGTGACTTCAAATTTTTCAAAGAAATCAAGAAAACTGGTGCTACTTGAAGGAAGGCTTTGCTGTGTGGTGTTGGTGTACAGCAGCAGCTGTATTCCAGCAATGGCTACATCCGTCTGAGGCATCAGGTTTGCTGAAATGTCACAGCACCGCATTGCCACACCCAGCCAGTAGCTGACAACTGTAGTCTCACTCTACATATGCGGGATTAAACATTGCATCACAGAATGAAAGAAAGTTCGTGACTGTGGGCTAACAGCCTACATAACAGGAACAGAAAGATGGTATCACTCAAGAATACAAACTACGCATTGCTTGGAAGAAAATGACACCTTCTTCTCTCCTCTCTGACCTCCCCCCAACACCCCAGCTTCCCTTGAAAAGACAGGCACAAGGACAAGCAAACTTACTTTGGTGGAATTTTTATTGGGAGCTGTGATTGGGCAATCGGGATCAGCAGGATTCAGGCAGGGTCGATCCATATAACCATGACCAACCTCTGCTTTATTCAGCATTTCTTCCCAGCTCTCCACTTGGTAGTTTATTTTCTTTAACTCTTCCAAGAATTCTAAGGGGTCAAAGTTGATCCACTGCAAAGGAGGCTTCCCTCTGCAAGAGAAACCAGGAGAAAATGACACACAGAGAAAAGACAAAAGAAGTACCGAAACAAACATACTTTAAAAATTCATATCTGCATAAATAACAGTTTTCTGTTACAAGTTGAAACATTTTCTAGTAAGGTTGTTTCATAAAATATAAGGGATGTTTTAATTAGATTTGTTTACGCAACTTGCAGTTGTAACTTTAGCAAAAATACTCAGTTCTTAGAAAGCTATTGTATAAAACGAAATATTCACAGGTTAAAAATGCAAGCGAAGCAAAACAAATCATCAAGCACCTAAATAACAAAAAACAGCCAACTGCTGCTTCAAAGAATTAGGAGGGAGGAGGGGAGAGGGAAAGAAGAGAGGGGGCTGAGGAAAGAAAGCCTTTCTCATAGTATCAGATTACTTCTTGTTAGCCTAATAATCATCTTGCAAATGTAATCAATCAATATAGCTGATCTTTGTTTATCTATAACAATACTGTGCTCCTTCAAATGCCCTGGCAGCTTGACTATCAACCATGAAGCTTTCCTGCTACCATGGCTGTCACCACTATCACTGTCACATCTCCCACCCCCCACTTCTGAATTTGTGATGTTGACAGACTAGAAAGGCTTTCGGCTGCCTTATTCTGTGGTTCAAACCACACTGTATCTGCTTAACCAGGCTTAAGTCATTATTCTGAATCTCCCAACCAGAAAACACAAACCCCCTTATTTCCCCATCTAAAACTGTATACTAAAGGTTAGGAGATGGCCATTGCAAATTGCTTTTACAGAGACATGCAAACCAGGACAGAAACAATAACTCAAATGCTAACTCTTGCATAATTAACAGAAAATGCCTGCACAGATTAACAATTAACTCTTTAAAGTATTCAGGGCATATAATATCACTTGTAAATTCTCAGAAACCACCCATAAAAGATACTATATGGTTTCTTTAATGATCTGGTTTCTTTAATGATCTCATAAGCAAAGGACTTGTTCTTTATTCCTCAGGAAGACTTGAGATTTAACCCAAGATAATTTCTTAGGAATAAAATTCCCAGCCAGTCAATGTTTTGGGATATTATGGGGGAAAAAACCCTAAACAAAACAAACAAAATCGTGCCAGAAACAAGTTTATTTAAGGGGGGGGGGGGGGG
>VWZZ01014460.1:357396-379190 GCA_013399095.1 Psophia crepitans | reverse complement strand
GGGGGGGGGGAGGGTATAAAATTCTTGAAGCTTGAATTCAGAACATACATTTTATTTTGCACGCTAGCAGACCAGGAAAAATAATATGGGCTTTAAATTGATGTCTACAACATCTCTTAGAAACTGGAAAATCTTTGTTCAATGAAAAAAAAACAACTCCATGCATATTTTCTGTAGCGACACTACACTTATTTTTCTGTTAAACTAGAATCCGAATAAACAATGGGAATACAACTGAAAAATCACACACAATTGTACAACTGAAATCAGTCAGACCAGAAAGTTATAAAAAAACCCCATGCTTACAATAGATAGGCAGTTCCTGACTGTAGCTTTGCTCCCTCCCAGAAGCAGTCCAAAGGAGTGATTATTAAGCAAGGATAAAGATATTCTATGATCTGTCAAAATCAGAAGGGGGAAAAACACAGTTATACTAGAATATAACCAAAGGAGCACATGCTGAATCATAAGAATACACAAATCTAATAACTAAATGCCTGCTACACATACCTGGTCCATGTAACCTGCTTCTGTGATGAGTTCTCCTGATTTATAACACAAATGTTCCAATTTCCACTGTCTGTAAAAGATATAAACAACAAGTATTTTTTTCTTGTATAATTACTGAGAAGTTAATTTTTAAACGTAACAGGCATTTAAAATTGCAACTTATATACACATATTTGTATCAAGCAGCAAATCATTGAGAAAGGCAAACACTATTCAGCATAGATATACCACACCTCACACAAAAAAGCAAAGCCTTTTTTTTTTTCCCACAGTTACAGACTAGACATTTGCTTCAGTTATTCTCTGTAAAACTTGCAACAAATAATGGAGCTGGTTTGGATGTACAGACTAGTCAATATATGCTAAAGGGACAAAAATCCATGTTTGTATAACTGAGAACGCTTGTGACTTACGGTATCATCACCTCAGTGACACAAGTGAGAGAGAAGCCAACTCAGAGGACTAGAATATTCCCAGCTGATGCACACATGCAGGAGAAAAGAAACCATTAGGATGTCTCCCTTCCTTTTACAGCTAAGTTACAACTTCCATTGCCATGACTTCTAACGCCTTAGACAAGGCCACTGCTGGGTAAAAGATAACCGGAGCCTCAGCATTAGTTCACTGAGGCATCAGTTGAAAAGATGTGCTGAAAGACAGGGAGCTTTGTGCCTTGCAGGCAGCACTCTCTGGCACATCATCATGTAAGTAGTAATCCCGGTGGAACCACTTTTCAGGCAGACATCTCACTAGCCCAAAGCTTGTACCTTCCTAAGGTGCAGCTTTAATTCTTTTCTTATTGGACAACACACAACTCCCAACCTTCAGTGTATGCACTGAAGTCCAACTCATTATGTCTATGCTGTTAAACACTATTATTTCACGCCCTGCCATTTCCCACACGCCTGCATTTCCCTTTATATCCAAACCACTGTGCCACTGTTCACAGTCATTATGTTCCTCGTGATGGCGTCAGCAAGTGAATTCAGCTCTAACATGGAAGGACTTTCAATGTTAGGAATCCCATCCATAAGGTCCTATGTTCAAGAGCACAGGCATCACTCCTTTACCAAGGGAAATACTGAATACTGTAGCACTGCTCAAAGGGATGCACTTGCAAAATCTCTTCCAACATCACTGACCCCATCTTACTGGTTAAAAGCCAACTTGTCACTGCTATCATACTGCAGTGTCAAGGATCAGAAACCAGTGACATTCAAATCGAAATTCAGTCCTACAGGAAAGGCTCTGAAGCGCTAATCATTTAAAAACACATGGAGAGAAGCATGTGTGCCCGCTCCTTAGCTGTTACAAATGGTGATGAAGAAAACCTTTGCTCTTCCTCTTACCTGTTGTACATATAGACATGTACTCTGCTGGCCTGAAGTGCAGAGTCAAGGTGCTGTCGGAGCGCTTCTGTTGTTAGTACATTAGCACCATCTTCCTGTGGAGTCTGGATCATGAGCTGGGGGTTAAACATGGCCTCCTCTCCAATCTTCTGTCGTGTGTAATTTAACTCCCGACTCACTCGTCCACCAACTGATGGATAAATATCAACAGCTTTGTATTAGCCAGTACCTGCTTATTCTGGATACACTTGAAGAGCACTCTCCAGTCAGAAAAACATAATCATGTGCACAGACTATTCTGTCTCAAACTGATCATTGTATGACTCTAAAACTAGTAAGAAGATTATTTTAGTAACACTGCAACAAAAACCATATTCTTCATTAAAATACCATTGCCTCTACTGCACTAGAACATTGATATGTAAACTGGAGCCTCAAATATTTTTTTTCTACATTATAATCAATATCCCATATGTAAAAATTAAAAAAGAAGAAAAAAGAAAAAAACTTTTCCTTGCAGACCAGACCAAATACTTTGTTACAATTTCTTACACTTGTATAAACAGTCTGTTCCAATAGCACATTTCAAGATAAATGGCTTTAATTTACACTCTTCTCCTAATTTGGCAAAGGCAGAAGAAGAATGTTTCTTTTCACTTCAGAAGAGGGAAGGAAAGAGTAAGTGAGCATGAGTACCTCTTTCAGCCTTAAATAAAAAAGAAAAAATGCCAAGTTCACATAAGAGATGCAGTTTTGAGCGTAGCAGAAAGACTGTCTACAGCTAATTTACCCCAGTGGTCCAGTACCTGCAGAACATGTTGTGATGCTGGAGAGCATTCATTTGCAACATCTGTTTTTAAACCCACGTGAGCTGAACAGTGTGCTCCATATTAAAACGTGTGGAGGGGGAAAGAGGAGGGAAAAAAGAAAAAGGCAGAGAGACTGTAAAGTCAACAGGCTCTAGAGGGAGCCATATTCAATTTGCCTTGCCAGAAAATATTACGTAAGAATGGAAAATTATCTTCCCTCCTACAAAAAAAGCATTCAGCTAGAGTTCATATACTTTATATAACCTCCCCCATAATCTCTCCAGCAAATGCATGTGGGAGGCGGGGTCAATTAATTCATCCCATTAGCTGAATCAAGACCACATCCAGATGAGGAGGACAAGAACACCACCAACATGTTGTTTCCATCCCTTACAATTTATTACCTTTATGGCTCTGCTAAGCCCAAGCTACAGACCTGGTCTAATTTGTTACATTTTTTTCAGTCCTAGTCAGCTTGGCACTGGTGATCTGAATTACTGCCAAAGTTTAGTTCTGCAACAGTGTGAACAGAAACGAGACATGTACATCTATCTCTTCCTAGGCCGTATAGCAGCAGACGGATCTGTAATCAGTTGGCAGTGTGGGAGATGACATTCCCAAGCCTGAACAGGGACATACTTTTTCAATCACTTGGGCCCTCAACCTACCCGTAAGCCCCCTGGGGCTAAAAGGACCACCAGGCAAGAAGCTGGGCCCCTGCATGGATAAAGCTGTCAGAATGAGATCCTCAACAATTAAACCATACAGTCATTCTGGCACGAAGCATTGCTTAATTTCTAGTTCAAGACTTCTTTGAAGAAATAAGTGTTTCCACAACACACTAAATTTTTTCAGCCTGTCACATGTGGCATTACCTCCTTAACACCAAGTAACAGTGACCAGCTCACAGTAAGAAAAAAATAACACTCAAAGGTACAACTTCCTTACCTAGAGTCCCTTTATAACTTCTCAGCATCCCTCTTACTACAGTGAGAGAACATACAATCACTGACACTACGCATGCAGGGTAACAAAAAGCTATTGTTATTTTTATCAAGAGTTAAACCCTAAAAACACTTTTACTGATCAGGCTCACGTTCATGCTCACTACCATCTTTTTCCACCAAATAGTAGTCTATGATAAGCTAAAAAATTTTGCTTCACCTTACAGGAATATGGGGTGGGGGTAAGGGAGCAGAGTTAGCCTAATCTGTACGTCTTTAAACCACTGCTTTCATTTGCGTTCTTTACGCTGCAAGTGCTTCCAAAGACAAAATGTCTCTCTCCCTCTTTTGTGTCTCAATGCCAGCCGAGACAATAAAGCTCCAATTTTATGAGGGCTGTGGAGCCTACCATAAACTTCTACTCCTGGTACTATATTCTCTCCCATTCCACCCACACTTTCCTTTTGAATTTAACCAGGACTTGAACCAACAAATCATACTTCACGCAAGACAAAGGGCGGCATTCCTATCTCTGCTGAAAGTGACCAACTGTTTACTATCAACAGAAATGATTGCTTCCTAATCAAGCTCCTGTCAAACCACATTAACTTCACTGAACAAGGCAGACTTAGCTAATCAAAATTGCATCACACAAGTCAGTCATCAGAACAGAAGCTGTTTTCTTCCCCTTTTAACATTTGAAATAGGAACAGCAAAACCACCCAGGAAGGCGGGCACATGTTCCAGAACCCAGCAGCAGATCTGCTCTGCAATCTTCTTACGGCATTTCACCATTTAATTATTTCTTTGATGGGTCCGTTATTTGCATTTCTTCAACCAAATAAAGATAACTCCACAGGCAAATGCACATACTTTATACAACGTAACACTCAGGTACAAAGAAATCATAAATGTAGACTGCAGAGGAAAATTCTGACAGCCAAAGTCCGATTGTGTGAAAACATACAGACAGACCAGAAGCAAGTGGATACATCAGTGGCCTTTCAACATATCTGAAGTAATAAAGAGCAAATGGGAAGGCAAAAAAATAACTTTAAAAGTTTCTACCAGTTACATTTTCATTTAATTGAACATTTGCAAAGATCACTTGAGCCTGCCATACACAGAGATCTTAAGCTTCCGCAATCGGCTAAATATGCACTTTTTAAAAATCAAGCACTCTTGTTGCCCTTGTTTTTGCCCCACGCTATCCACAGCTTGTGCAAAATCCTAGGAGAGAAACCACTAAAAACGTCACTGAAAGGTACCTGAAGCTTCTGGCCTCATTGTGCTGGAAATATGCAACACCATGCTCAACACGTGCACACTATGCAGAACATTATTCCTTACACTTGTAAGGAAAAAAAAAAAAAACCACCACAAACTTGCATTGTAGTCAGCATAGGATTTCCACACTACAGGACAAATGATCTAATGGAAAATAGGACCAATGAACAAAATGCTGGTGTTCTGCGGTTTTCCTCTATGGACTCCCATTTTCTTATATTTGGTGACAACAACGTTTTACACTCAAACTGCAACTGACAAATTGTATGTAAGGCATACAGTAGCAGTACTTCCCATTTTATTACATCTCAAGGACAGACAGAACTATTTCATTTTAATATTCTGGTGACAAAATGCACACATCGCTCTCCTTTTTCAACATATCAAAAGCCACTTGATGGCATTCGAGTCCTTTATTACATGATTCCTCATGATTTAGTGCCTAGATGGCAAAGTTGGTGGCAAAAATTCCCACAAGCCAAAGGCTGATTTAAATGACAGATCAGGAGGTTGACTCATGGCCAATGGTAACACAATGCAGCAGTTTGTATACTATACACAGCAAACATGCATGTTTGCACTATACACAGCAGCATCATTGGATTCTGGGTGTTTGCCTACTCTCACTTAATTTATCACTTTCTAATTCTCAAAAATGTGTTTGAAGGCCAGTGTTCAACATAGAACAGTTTTTACTAACAACATCTTTGCTGCCGAGTATTATTTCTTGTTAAAAAATGTTGGTTTTTCTCCAGAGAAGAAGGAAGTGTCTTCCCCTTCTTTCCCCTCCCCAGCATCCACAGGCTTCCCTCTCAGCTCTTTGCCAGAACCTGTGAGATCTGCCTTTAGCAAGTTATCATCCTGTACCGGGAAACATACTGCTGCTCCTCCTGAACTTCCCCACCAGCTTGAACAGAAGCTGGTCAAGGTACTAAATTCTCTGCCCTTCTGAAGGGCCTGAAGAAAGCAGTAATTGTCAGTACGGAAGCTGGGTTGCTAAGAGCTATGTAAGGACCACCACGTTTCCCTCCCCCAAGAGCAATGAACAGCTGTCAGGTGGTAACAAGTTTTAGTCATCCTTAACTTGAGGCAGACCTGAACCCATGACCTATGGGTGAAAGGCTCTCGATCCCATTACCAAGCACTGGGGTCACAATCCCAGTGTTTCAGTCATCACATGTTAAAATGCTTCAGTGCATCTTAAGGGAGAAGCACCCAGAAAAAAAACCCTACAACTGCTTGCCTCTAGTGTACGTTTGCACAACATTGATGCACACTCCAATGACATGAGTGAAACCATTTTTGTTTGCATTGGCACAATTTCTGATATTTCCTTCCACTGACTTACTAACAATTTGAACTCAATGCATCATTCAGCTCATGTGCTCGTTTCCACTGTGAATGCCACTGTCTTACACCTTTCTCAAACTTAGCATTCCAAATTTACATAGCATTATATTAACATGCTTATAAGGTACTCTGGAATCCAGCACTGGGAACTGCAGCCCCTTCTACACTGAATCGTCTCAGCAGTAAGTTTGACCTCTGCCACACTAAGAGATCGATCCTAAATCAAGCCATGACTGATAGCCAAAAATCACTCCTTCTTAATTGACTGTCCGGTTGCTCAAAAAGTATGAAATACTTCTTTTTCAGAATGTCTTACAATGTTTCACTTCAAGTTACTGGAATTGCATCATATAGCCTGAGGTTTTGTTATTTTTTTCAGACATGAACACTACCTCTGTTAACCATTCAATAGTTACCTTGTGCACAACTGAACATTCCTGAGAGCCAAACACTTGGTATAAAAATGTTTGCCTAGCAATGTGGAGGACAGACTGAAAAACCAAAGCCAAGACTACCAGAAACACCTACTGGTTTGGGAGTCCAAGTTCTTCTATGACAAGCTTGAGGTGAGTAAAGGAGCAAAATTTTCTCCTTGTGCCGTTCCCACGAGCATTTCACTCCATTACAATGGTATGCAGATAAGCCAGTCAGCCACAGCTTTGCCCCTCTGTCCTAATTACGTGCTAGGATTAGAAGTGTTCACACCTGCTGTACAGCAGTAGGCAGTACCTAATGACACCAACATCAATTTCCATTTTTACTGATAAAGGAGCACAGACCACATGAGAACAAAACACAGCAGCCAAGTACTACTCGCACAGGACTGAAACCTCCTATGAAGAAACCGAGATAAAGAGTTGAAGTTCTCTGGCAGATATGAAGATTACTCTGCCTCTTATTGGGCACAGAAAAATAATGGTCTTTTGATTTAAAGCTTCCTGTTGCTCTCTAGGGAGTTCTGCCTTCGTGTTCTCTGGGATGTTTGAGCTTGTCTGTGCTGCTCTTTGTCAGCAACACAATATAGTTTTTCTGCACACAGACAGTATTATTTAGCATCCTGACAGAAGAGCAGAGAAGACAGCACCTTCCTCAGAACCCTGGTTAGCATGTCCACTTCTTTAAACCCTTAACATGCTGTCTACTTGTAAAGTCAGAACTGCTTTTGGTTTACAGAATTTATCTCTGAATTTATTAACTACTGACTGTAAGGCATTATTATGTATTCGATGTATCTGATATTCTAATGATGCTAAGGAGGGCTCTCACAAGTCTATCAGGATTACCTTATAAACAAGTTTTGGCTACCTGGAATGAGGTTTTTTTGCTCATTTATTTAACTATGCAAAATAAAGACTTCACAGGGAGTGACTGAAATTAAGCTACAAAAAAAAAAAACCCAAAAGCCTGTTGAGAAATTATGATCTTACAAGAGCTAGAACACAGTGGTAAGCAATCAGCATTTTAAAGAGATTACATGGTCATTCAATGGGCTGCACAACAGCTCAATGAAAAATTATCATCTTTATCATGTCATTAGACATGAGCTAGCCAGCACTGGACTACAGGCAGCTAGAAATTCCATGCTGTGTCTAGGGGTTTTCTTGCACGGCATTCACTCTGCTGAATACACATATCTGCGTCTGTATAGCTCACATGGAGTAGAGATGGTTGTGACTGCTGAGGTTAAGATAGCCTGTGCTCTACCATCTCCCTTCCCAATGTCCAGGTGGGCATTCTACACTTCTTCTCCATTACAATGTCCAACAAAAGGACACGGTCTTTCCAAGATACCATCACATCCCAACGTGAAGATTTAACCAACTTCAATCTCTCTTTAGCGCCACAGACTTCTAGGAAAATCTAGAAGCAACGTGACCACCTCAACCGTTGCTGTCACACTGACAATTAGATAACACCAGGTTCTTTGTTTTTGCTTAAAACAGAAAAAAAGAAAAAAGCAAACATAAAAGACTGTGGCCTACAAAAGCAAAAAAAGTTACAAAAAAAAACCCCAACCACAACAAAGAACTTCAAAAGGCTGCTTTTTATCTCCCAAGTCATCATGTGATATGAGTTAATTTTCACCCGTGCTGGGGATGACTCCAGTGTTACTGTTATAAATTTCATTAATGCTGACATGATTATGAATAGCAAAAATAAGAACACACATCAAAGATGGCTCTTCATTTTGTCACAGTTTGACAAAGTTTAGACCTGTGACAAGGACACAAAGCTGTCTGCATACTCAGGAAGACAGCCCAACAACAGCTGCCTCTTCTTGTAGTGGGAAACCTTCCCTGCAATTTTAGGAGCTAAAACCTTCTCTTTCTAAAAATTAACTAAAAGCTGATTTTACAGGTAGGCATCTATGTTGCCCATAGGCAGAAAAATAGTATTTCTGACTGGGAAAAATAGACAGTTTGGAAAAAAAAAAATAGACCTTTTGATGCATTTCTTGCTTGGCGCCCCTCTGGGTTAAGAAACTGGGAAAGTGTAGTAAAAAAACACCAATCAAAACGAACAAATTGAACAGCGCAAACTGGGGGAAAAAAACCAAAACCAAACCACCACACGAGCAGCTTTGAGATGTACAATAATACACAGAACTGATACACACAATTCAAACTTTCGAATTAAACATAAAACGCAGTAGCTGCTTACCGAGCTGCGACACATGTCCTTGGTAACAGGATACGAGCTGTTCACCTCTGGGTCACTGGTTCTAATCCAGCCAGTAACAATAGTGACCGCAAGTTGTTTACCATCTGACAGCTGTTTGCTAGCTTATGTGAAATGAGTTGGTGGTCTCAGTCCATTTCCCAGTGGGCAGGTGTCCATATTATAGAAAAACACAATCACAATTGGCATCCTTGTTGACCATCCCAACAAAGAGAATGAGAAATGAATGGGCATGGAGAGCAAACTACGCTTTCTTCCAAAGGCACAGTCCCTTCAGGTCAGAGCTAAAGCCCAGCTTTCGGTGGAGAAACCCAACTACTGAATTTTCTGGGTGAAGTAGCAAAGGAATTAATAAAGGACTCTAGACTCCACTTTTTCCTACAAATCAGGGAGATGGTCTACAGTGAGGATAGACAGCTGATACAGATTATTGCAACTCTCCAACAGTTTATGGTCACTGTTCACACCTATTGAGGATCAAAGTTGAATTTGTATTTTTCGGTAATTTAAGAAAACATTTGAGCACACTTCGTAACAGGCCAAAATCCTCAATTGTACGTGAAAGTGGCTAAGTTTTCAGTTCTGCTGAGAAGGGTATGTAAGGGCCTTCAAGGTCTAAACCTAAGGATTTCAAAACAGCTGAATATAATTGTTTTAAGTTACTTTAACTTGAATAAGAGCTTCTGCTGGGTAATATGTTAAAAACAATTTGCTGTGTTGTTCCACAGCAGTCAGCTTTCCTCTAGGCCCAACTTTTCATTTAACCTCTCAGTGCCCTTTCCTCAAATATGTAATTGTTTTCCTGTGTGGTTAAAAGCAGCATTTTTAAGTCTTTTCATCTGTACTCCTGGGATAGCACAAATTTCATCTGTACGTGGAGTAGCACAAAATTTGCATGCAATTTTTTTAAAGGAGGAGCAAACTGCAATGAAAAAACTCTTCATCCAGAACCTTTTAGGGGATACCATTTCCTAAATACTGCTTTTAGATGACAAAACTAACATTGAAAAACTAAAGGAATGAACATGTTATGAAACAGGGTACAGTTTCTTTCAAGTATTCCCTACCAGCTGCTTGCTGTACCATCTGTTGTTGCCTAAGCAGCTTCCTTCTGAATGGCTTTGCACTGAAGCAGAACTGCTCTCACTGTTGGACACAATCAGGTCAGGTCAGCTCTCCCCTCAGCACCGAACCTGCTGCCTGTCACAGCTCCCCCCACCTCGATATTTCTTACTGGCCACCAGCTCCCAAGACAGTGCTGCATCTGTCAGGAGGCCCATTTTTCATAGTTTGCTTGCTATTCACACCGAGCAGCAAAGAGCGCATTTCATTTTGTGCAGGATGCAATCAGAGATTCCCGTCAGACACTCCGAGAGCGTGACCAGATGGCCAAGTTTATTCTGAAGCAAAAAGGGCTGGGAAAGAAAGCTAAACAAATGACCAAACCCAGCCCACACCACCACCTTTATCTTCTACTTTTGGCTACCCTGACCACGCAGGTAATTTCACTTCACTACCAAGCCCACCAGACGACTGCAACGGTCTGTTCTCATTTGGAACAAGCAACTAATCGAAGCTCTAGGAATGGCAGAGACACACCCCTGCCGCAGTCGTGGCGGGCTCACGGGAGGTTTTAGGAGACCGTGCCGTTAGCCGGCACCTCCTCAAACCCTCAAGAGATGCAGCCGATGCTCAGGACCCTCTCCACTCCTTCACTTGCGGGCACAAGGGGAACCCCCTCACACCCCGGTGCCCCCCGCCCCGGCCCCTGCGCGGGGCCGCGCACAATGGCAGCCCCCAGCCCCGAGGAACGGCACGCCGCCTCACTGATGCATTTCTAACGCCGATCCTTCCCGCTGCATCTGTGCAGGGAAACACATCGCTGGGAGCCACTTTCATGATTTTGTTGCGAGCGGGATTAGCTGGATTAGGGGCTGATTCATAAGGACCCCCTGCGGCTGTGAGGAAGTTTCATCACAAGGTCAGTGTGGTGTGAACTATATTCTGTCAACACCACCACTCCTTATAGCCGACTACAAAAAATACAAAAGGGAAAAAAAATTGCAAGTGAAATATATGAATGAACAGTTTATGGCAACAAAGAGATTTACAGATTTCCCCATCAGCTGTTTAAAAAGATGTGTACCCTTAGACGCTGTGCTCCTTTAAAACAAGAAACCTGTATTAGTCATTTTTAATTTATAAAGAATTCAGTGGTTTAGGAGGTGGGAGGAACCTGGGGAATAAGTGTAGCAACCCACACACAAAACCACAGAGGAACTTTTGGCGCTTAGTCTAAAACCAGTCATGCAGCTTGAAGATTGTTGCACTGTTGAGATTTTATTACATATAATGCTGTCACCTTCAGGACTATTCAATTCCTAGCCCCTGAAGTGCAGTAAGTAACACAGACATAAGTGGAAAAAAAAAAAAATTAAAAAAAAAAGGTACGTTGGAATGCAGAAGGTGAATTAAAGAGTATTTTTTTGCTTTTGCTCCTTAAAGCACGATTATCAACCTCGTACTTCCCTCCCAAAGATTCCCCTCACCCCCATCATAATGACACTGCTCAAAGACAGCAACGCTTTTGTAGCCGGCATGATGCAAAATAAAACATACAGTGAAAGAGGGGAACTTTTGTTTTGCATGCATGTGCATAGTTTTGGGGGTTTTCTGTTGTGGTTTTGGTGGGGTTTTTTTGTTTTTTGTTTTTTAAGAGCAGTCCCTCTTGCACAGAACCAGACTGTTCAATCAAAGCCTTATCTGTTATATTTCTGTCCGTCTTTCTCTTCTGTTCAGTGCATTCACCAACAAGAGAAAAGGGGGTAAAGCAATGGAGGCTTTGACCTGCAGCTGTAACACAATACTTTCGCACAGCCCTGTCGACCCCTGACATAAATTTTACACCGCAGCTGGCATTTACACACTTAACATTACCATATGTATAGCCTACTCTGTGCTAATTATGCTAATCACCTGTCTAACTCTCTGCTGCGAAAAATGGTTGTATTTAGCAGTCCACTGCCTACCAATACAGCTTACTGTGTGGCTGAAATGTACATTCAGACGGCTCTGAATGGCAAGATTTTTCCACGTTGCTGGCTTCATTCAGACTACAGAAAAATTTATTCAAGTCAACTGGTTTCGGTCCGCAACAAAAAAGTTACGAGAAAAAAGTGAGTGTGTTCCTGCCCTAACATTCTAAGTCTGCTTGCAAGCAAAATGATAAATCAATTGGTGTGGGAAACAAAAAGGGAGAAAGATTTCTTTTGCAAGCCATGTGAAACTGTAGCCTATTTAAAAAAAAAAAAAAAGGATGAAAAAAAAAGAAAAAAAGAATAAAAAAGGTCATCCTATTTCCCCAAATCTCTAGAAAGAGCAGTTAATACATGTTTACACCTGATCACAATTCTCTCAAGTTGCTAGCTTTTATCTACAGTTGGAAGTCATACTAAACAAGTTTTAGTTTTGTTTCTTGATCTTAATAATTTGCACTAGAATATTGTATTTTCTATCATCTACTACTTAATCAAAATCAGCTTCTAGAGAGTAAGGGCTTCTTTTCTGAGTATGGGGAACCCCTACAGAAGTCTGTAGAGTAAGGCCGGTGTAAAGGAAATCAGAATTAGGTCCATGTCAAGAGGGAAATAAGATAAATGCACAGGAAATACTCTCCAGAAAAACTGTTGCAGAAAGTATCTTTTTTTAAGGACCTGTATACTTTTTTCACCATTACAGAAAAACTATCTTAGGAAGAAAAATTTAAAGTTGTAACGGATAGGGTTTTAAATGAGTTCCTAAAGCTTATTTTTCTTCTGAGTATCTCACTTCAGAGATTACGCTAAGATCTACTTTGGGATTACATTCCTGGAGCTATTTAAATACAGTTTATCACATACAAGTAAGTTCCTATAACCCCTTTCCCCTCTGCACACACCCAAGGAAGCTATGGCAATTCACAGATTTGTCAGATAACCCAAACGTAAATCTGATTACTGCATCACCCTTGGCAATTTCCTTTCAGGTCAGATTTGTGGAACCTCCTTTCAACTAGTTTAAAATGTTACGAAATGACATGTTCGTACACAAAATGGAAAAATGTGCAAATAAACCTCCTATATCCACTACCACATCTGAAGAAGATAAGCACGCTGGAAGGTAAGTCATTGTTAACATATAGAAAAGGGTTTTTAATTAAAAACAAGAACAGCTCAGCAATGTTTATACTCAGAAGGTGCAGTAACACACCCAGTCTTTCCATTACACAGCATGAGGTCGAGAAGAACCCTATGCCTCTGCCCTCCCTACTTCCCATTCTTTGTCCCCTCTGCTTCCATGCACACGAGACTGCTGTTCACAGTAAGGTAAAGTAACAGGTTTTGCCTGTCAGCAATGGCCTTTACTTTAATTTTTACTTATTACATGCCTGTTTGACTAAATTAAGCAGCCTCAGCTAAGACACATCTTGCTTTCTAGCATCTCAGTTTCAGTTGTTATTATTATCCGCCAATCCAAAGCACTAATTTATCGGTGTTCTTTCAGCTCCAAAATACTGGTTGTGCAGCCAAAAACACAAATACACTGCAACTACTGTGCTTATTTCAGAGTGTGGATTTTTCCCTTTTCTTATACATTTTTTTTTTTAACTTAGGAGATGGACCACCCAGCTCTCATGGCACAGAACACTATTTACATTGCAATACTTGACTGTGTAATACATCTGGCATTTTTGGGCAGGATTCCTGAGCTAGGGGCCAGAAGCCCTTAAGCAATGATTTAAGGAGGGAAAAAAAAAATAAAAAAAAAATCATACAACTTGACTAAACAGTGCTCGTTTCTAGTTTGTTGCACTTAGCTTTTGGTCAGTGACTGAAAAGCAGAAATGCATCAGTCTGGTAAACAAGAGAAGGCTGTTTCTTTTAATTTATCTTACTGTTAATAAATGAAGACTGTATTAGAGTTCAAGGGCTCCGTTCCAGCTTCAGGTATATGGGTGTACAACACTGCACATGTGCCTTGAAAGTATCAGCTTTTTCTTGCATGTGAGCAAAATACACATGTTTCAAATATACAATGATTACTTGTATATTTGAAGCTTGAATTAAGTTCAGTACAATTCTCTAAAGGAACAGCACCTTTGCAGAAAGAACCAGGTTATGGTTCTGCTCATTCCCTTACCTCTTATATATTTTGCTCAAGGACTGAAATAACTAAGTTTTACAAAACCAAGCAGAAGTTAAAGCCAAGACATTCACTCTAAAAACCAAAACTAAAATTCTCCATACATCAAAATGTCTATACGGTCAGCATTTTCCATAAAGAGATTTTTACCTCACAAAACCACCACTTGTGCCAAATTCAGAATGTTTACAGCAACTGAGGTGATCCTGAATGAAAATACCAGAGAAAAAGCAACAGCGCGTAAACTGTATTTACAGATACTAACTTTACACAGTAGAAAAAGGAATTAAGAAAAAAAGATTCTTTTTTAAGTTCTGAATTCAGAGTTACTCTTTGCAACTTCATCTATTTCTAGTGCAATGTACAATGAAAAATTATTCCAAGTCAAAGTCACTCAATGAACAGCAAGGAAGAACATAACTTATTGTATCCAGTATTCACTGGCTGTATTTAGCACACTGTATGTGGATAATAGAATAGCACAGATCATGAAAACAGGAGAAAAGTATTTTCCTGTTCTCCTTGGTTCATGGGCACAGAAATAAGGTGGCCACTATAAAGCAGCATGCATTTTCATGCAGAAATCATCCTTCAAAGTGCTGAGCTTTCTGTCATGAGGCATCATCTCAGACACCTGTTGTCCCAGTAAAGCATCAATAGTAGAAAGCCATACAGTTTCTATAAGTAATAATTGAAGTTTTATTTCTTTATCTTTCTGAACTCTGACAGGGGATTACATTTCTTATTATAGAACTGTCACTTAGCCCTTAAGTTTTACAGATTTCTTCAGGATTTACCAGGTAGAGAAACTCCCAAACACAAATAGGAAAAGACCTCCTGCATAACACAAGGCAGGAGAGATCAAGAAATGAAAAGTACCAAAGGTGTACTGAAGATAAACATGGTTGACAGAGGAACATGTATAACTGTACAGTAGACACAAAGAAGAATTAACTTCTTGGTAAAATTCTTCACTCCAGCTCCTGCTGAACTCCAAAAACAACAGCTAGAACCACATACATCAACACCATCACCTGCAGAAAGAAAAAGCACTGTGCAAAGGCTGGAAGACTGGCCTTTCTTCTATACAGAGGACAAAATGACTGACAAGGATCAGCCCCACAAGGTCTATAACAAAGACACTGTTTCAACCAACCAGAATATTCTTTGAAAGCTAGCTGTGGGGCAGAAAACTTTAGAAGCAGGGTTTTACCTGAGTGCTCATAGGTGGAAGCACCTAATTCACTGTTAAAAGGATTGTGCATAAAAGTCCATGAGTGTCAAAGCGAGAACATGTTTCATTAGGCACCAAAAGGAAAGCAGTTGCAGACACACTAAAAGTAGCATCCTAGTGGACACAGCTCCAACAGGTCATAGGGAGGTCAGCTTTGAAGAAGAAATCCAAATGAAATATAAACATGGCATTGTGGAAACCAGACAAATCTCCCATAGCTTTGTCCAGCCAGCACTAATCTAGGCATCAGCTGTGGTGCATAATCTAAACAAAGGGATCAGTCGGTTCATACATCTGGAAGCTGTCATATTTTGGAGCCTCCTAACAGTTATGTGTAACTGAAAGGTCCACTTGCATGTAATAGCCTTTAAATTTGTTGAGTGGTGGAGAACTGTTACATGTATATCCTATGTAGTGTTACTTCTTTCTGGGGAACCACCACAAATACCATTTAGTAACAGGGCTTGGACCGTCTCCTTCCACGGAAAAAATGAATCATGAAAATGGATGGAGTCAGGGTGAGAAGCTAACGTTTTCCTTAATGCATTCTCTGTGAAAGCAAGTTTGAGTACCCATGGCTTTTAGAGTTCACTCCTGTCTGAACCCAGCGTCTGCTGAGGAATAATGAGAAAGGAAGGCCCATCCTCTGAAAATAAAATAAATAAATAAATAGAAGAAGACATTCCACTCAGCTGGAAACAGGAGCTGGTAGTAGACCTCAAAACACTCACCAGCACCTCCACATATCACCACAACTCCAGCAGCAGCCAGCCCTACAGCTCAGATAGCTCTTCTGCTTACCTGCATTCCCACTCAGCTGCAGTGGCATGGGGACCAACAACAAAGCAATGTTGCTTTCAACTGTTCTATTCGACTCTGGAATTTTTGGACTGAAATCTCCAAGTGCTCCAGAACTACAGAAATGCCTTCACACCCTGCTCATAAGCAGCAAAATCCCCAGAGTGCAAGATGACACTCAAAGCTCAGAAGAGAGGACGACGGAGATGGTGCAGTCAAGGTACTGCCCTATTTAAATACATGTTTCAACAGAGAAGGAAACAGACCCTTCCAAACAAGGATCTGTAGGGCACGTTCCAGCACACACATTGGTGACAGTGTTTGGAAATAACAATGAAGATTAATTTTCTGCGACCTTGAGTAAATTAAATGCCTCTAAAGTCTGAAAGGCAGAAGGTACTGTGCAACCATGTAGCTTTGAAGGGTGCCAGTTCTACAGGAAGAGATTCTCCTCTTGCGCTTCCTCGGAAGAGGTAGTGTGGGGGCACACAGAGTTACGCTGCTGTGACTTTGTACATGGGTAAAGGCCTGGCTACACTAAAGTCATTCCCAGTTCTGCCACTGCATTCACTAAGTTCAGGATTTCACCCTTTACCTTCTCAATGACCAAAGAATGGTCACACGCAACACTTCATTAAAACTCTTACAGATGAAAAAGAAATTTTAAACATTGAAGCTGGAGTTGTTGGGTTTTTTTGTTTTTTGATGTGCAAGCTCTTCAGCAATGAAGGCGAACTCTGAGCAGTGATGCAGACACCTGTCAAGATGGAATTTAACAGAAACCTCCAGTGATTTTAAATTTAATAGCAGGCCCTTGAAAGATGACAATCAAACATCCAGATAACTGAAACTTTCAAACACCTCAACAACTTTCAATATATGGAAATACAGCGAGTTCAACTTCCCAGGAATAGAAACACCAATTCTCCTGATGTTTTCATCCACAAACATCATCTAAAGCTTAAATATTAGAATTTGGTGCTATTTTTCAAAACAGAAGCACAGACTGAAATACTCTTCTACACTGACCACTGAACGTTAAAAAGAGTATGCTGCCCAGATGACCATCCTTCAGCCAACATGAGGAAACTGGTACTTTCCCATTTGAGAAACCACATAATAATCATACTTAATTCATACAAAGCAGTGGACTTGAAATTTTTCCAGATAAACACCTTTCAGTGAACTTTCACCATGCACTGAGGGACACAATATAGTGCAAGACAGTATTCAGAAAACAGTAAGCTCCTGCATCACTGGATCCCTATGAATCTACTGGATTTGGTGATGTGATCAGAAACAACCCCCCAGCCTGTCACACAGCCTACCGACACCCCACCTCATATTCACCAGCAGAGTAACTTCTGCTCTTCTGCTTTTCTGCCATCTAGCCTGTGTTGATGTGGTGATGAAGGTGCAAGCACATCTGAAACAGTACCACGTTGATGCTGTGCACAAATGTGCATGTTTGTGGGAGAACTGAATTAAACCTGACTGGGCCAATTCCTGCTAAATGTATTCAAACCAAATATATTACTCCAGCCCACTCACATAAATTTGTCTCCTTGAAACAACAAATGCACAAAAATCTGTTCCCTTACTATTCTTTTTTTGTTTCTCCAAAGAATACTAGTGTAAAGTTAACTGATGCCTTAGGCAGAACTGAAGAATAACTTTCCTCTCCACCTGCACTCAGACTGGCTGGGTTAAGCAAACTCAGCATCTAAGGAAATAATACTGGTTGCCACATCATTTGCACGCTTTCCTCATTTTCACCTCATTCACATGTTGCATGGGTAGATTAACATATTTGAAGATAGGTCTGACATAAATACTACAGTAACTTGATTTTTTGCCCCTTTAGAGTGAAAGGAAACAATACTACACATAGCTCAAATCTTCACTTACAGTTTCTACCATACATGCTCAGTTCCAATTCTCTTAAAATTAGAACACACTTTGTTCCAAGTACCAAAGTTAAACTATGCGGCTACTGAGGCATTTTGTTTTTCCTGCAGGCTGTCCTATCCTTACCTGTACCATCCACCCTCTTTCTTCAAACTGGCTTAAAGAAGAGGCTCTGCGTGTTACAGCTTTGGTTGGTTTGCTTTGTGAAGAGGGCTAAAGAGTGAAAGGTTTGACTGAGCTACAGCTAGTGCAAAAAGTGCAGAAAGAAAGAAAGGAAGGAAGGAAAGAACTCCATGACCTTCAACCTCCTAAAGAAGAAAAAGCAATGAAGAAAGTGAGGGGAAAAAAATGCCAAGACAATAGTGACATGAAATGAAGTATCAAGGAACAAGACTAGACCATCTCTCCCCTTACGAGCTGCTCCAACAGGCTTCAAGGCATTGCAGTAGCCAAATTTCAAACTCCCTTTAGAGAACCTTCTCTGGAGCGACGAAACCTCTTTCACAAGCAGAGGCTGTGAATTTACACGTGTGACTGCTGTTCACACACAGTGTCTAAGAGTGGCAGCAATGAACATAACCAGTTATGGGCATGATTCCTTTTCCATGTAGAGTACTTTCTAGTTATGAATGGATGTTTCCAAAAGCACATCTGTGCCCAACAAAATTCAGTCACAGAGGAAATCAATGCAAAGCCCTTTCCCTTCTCTGAAGGGCATATGATGTATAAAGATGCTGAAGAGTTTCCACAACTCCAGTATACATGGACACCCACGTTCAACTAAAGCTGAATGGCTGTTGATAACAGAACTGCCATTAAAACACCAGTCCAGAATTGGTTTGCCCAAGAACTAAAACAAGCATCCTCCCGTAGCAAGGTATGCACGTGGGGACGGCACACTTGCTGATGGGCTGAGGGGAAACAGGTATGTGTCCCAGTCAAAGACCCCAGATGAGAACAGACTGAGAGCATACTGTGGGACACACAGTAACAACTCAAGTGCTCTGAACAGCAGCCAGAGAGGGATTGTGTTTTTAAAAAATAAATTTTAAAAAGCTCCTCTACAACACTTAGCGCCAAGAAACAATCTGAGAGGAAAGCTGCTTTGGTATCAGGAGGCTCACAGAAGGCCAAGAGTGCTGGCACAAATTCTGAAGGAGGAAGACTACTACAGGAAAATTGAAAGAATTATGTTTTGGAGATCTGTTTTTCTTTTTCTCTCCTTGAAAGTTTGCCTACCAGGTGGGTTTCTAAACTTCTTATGTAAATATTTCAACCATAATAGCTTCAGGCTCAGACTACTAATCATTTATCTTGGAATGGGCATGGTCTTAAAACTCATTCAAACTTCACTATTTTTAATTAATTGTGTTATGGTTTTAAAGCAACCATTTACTTCTAGCAAACTTCAGTGCTGTATTATGTTCCATGCTCCACGGTATTCAGAAACACACCATATAAAACCAGTCTCTTTATGTAAATAATGCAAATTTATTCAGCGGTAGTAACTTCAGTAGGAAATCAAAACCATTACTTGAAATGCATTTCAAGTGATCTACCACGTTTGACCAACGTTGACCAGTTCATTTGAAACTGTTGGTAAACAAACAGTAAAGGCAAAAATATAACAGCTATTTTAATGAACAGGGCAATTCAGCCACTCAGAAACCTCGATCTACAGTGTCCCTTAGCCTAATAACCTCCATGGAGCGTACTTTACATCTGTTAACACCAGGTGCGTACAAGCACAAAAAACCAAATTTGGTCACTGCCTTCCATTTCTGCACAGGAAGAACAGCATTTTCCAGACTCTATACCTGTTTCATCTCAAGTTCTCACTCTGCGCTTCTGCCTGTAGTTTAGCACAGAAATATGTGATCGCTGTTTGTTTGGTTTATTTGTATAACACCCTGGTTCAGGAGCGGAACATTTACAGAGTGTCTACCAAGAAAGCACGTTTTAGGAAGCCCTTTTGTGTAGATGGTCACATAGTGCTAGAACAGGAAGCATAGAAGTTAATTGAAATTAAATCCAGAATATTTTATTTCATCTTAAGCAGCTAGCCCTTTTTTTTTTTTTTTGCAATCTAGAAATGCAAGGGTTTATAAATGCAGAGTTTTAATACATTTTTTTACATTATTTAATTCTGACATGAAAACTAAACTCAATAGATGTGAAATTACATAGGTCAACCCTGTACAAGCAGCTGTATTATGAATTTACCTTGGTCACAAAAGACTGAGGGATCAGTTTCGACTAGGTTTTATACTGGGAACTTTCCCCGCTCCATGAGGTAATAATGACAGGAGAAGAGGTCAGTGCAGCAACTAAGTGGCTATTCTGGTAACCATAGTTTTTCCTTGAGAACTGCATTTTTACTGCTGGACCAGTCATACAGGCACCATCAGCAAGCAGTTTCTTGCCATTATCAGGTTACAAAAAACACATGGCATCAATGGGATAGGATCACCCTTCCAAGTAAGTGAATCCCAGTAACATCAGGATAATAAACGCCAGGGAAGCATGCTAGATGGAACTGCAACCATGTATTATTTACCAAACACTTACAGAAAAGCTGAGACCAAACACATATGAGCAAAAATTGACAAAAGAAACTTTGCCACAACCTCAAAAGAACTGCAATCATTTACACTAGTATTTAAAGGTACACAGGACCTAGCGACCAGCACAGGCTCTGAATGCACATATCTGCCTATGGATTGAATACTGAAGTGCCTGCTCTGTTTCTCAGGGCTACTGGCAGATCTCATCATGTTTTGGGCTCCTGGACTACATGGACCAAAAAAAGTTCAGTCAGTAACAGGCCGTCCACCAAAACAGAAAAAACAATACTCACTAAATGACCCATGAACCTTATCCTGACCCCAATATGGCTGTCATCTGCAAGGATGTAACCTGGTCCTACATGCCCTAATTCATCCACAGGGTAGGACAGACCACCTTCACAACAGCCCCGAACTCTGCTTGTGCTCAGCACTAGCTTTTCCACACACGCACATACAGAGAGCTATTTAGCAACGATTATTTATGCAGCCCTCCATATTAACTTTTATAAGCCAAATTCTCCTGCAAGCCACTTTGACATAAACCCAGAGTAACTACTGCAGTCAACGACTCTCTTTTCACATCAAGCCAGCTAACGGGGGAATGCGATGCTAAGTAAATAATATTTTCCCCCAGATTAAAAAAAAAAACAAAAAAAACCAAACCCAAACAAAACAAAACCCACCAACAAAATCAAACCCCAAGCCCCCGGCAGCCTGGAGCCGTGCCTTCCAGAGCGGAGTAACCCGGCCGGGCCGGCTGCCCCACTCCCTGGGGGGCAGACGGGGCCTGCGAGGGGGGCGCTGGCGACACCGCTCTGCTGCCCCCACCCCCCCCCCCGTGACACTGTCCGGGGTGGGGGGTGTCTGTTTCGAAAGGCACCTCGCGAAGCCCCGGCCCCCCGGTACCGCTCCTCTCCTTTACCAAGCCGGCCTTCCTACGCCGGCGCCCCTCGCCCCAGGCACTGCCCGCGGCCACCCCGCGCCCAGTGGCCGCAGCCGGCCGGGCCCCGCTTCACCGCGGCTGCGTTGTTTTGTTTTGGTTTGTTTTTTTTTTTGGTCCTCTCCCTCCTCTTTATTTTTTCTTATTTTTTCTTTTTTTTTTTTATTTTTTTACCTTGAGACAAACGCTCTCCCCCACAGTTGAAAGCTGTCCAAAAAACAGGACCACACACAGCCAC